>JARYGA010001516.1:0-58195 GCA_030545235.1 Helianthus tuberosus | reverse complement strand
ACCTGCAAACAACAATTAAATACTTAAACAACTTTGCAAAACAAACAAATACAACTTGAACACCTTGATTCATACAAATGGAGACAAGGTTGATTCATACGAATCGACACACCCCTGATTCTTTCAGATAGACAACTTCTTGATTCGTACGAACTGAGTTAGCACAATCTGATCAATACAACACCTAGATTCGTACGAATGCACCTAAACTATATCCATACGAACCCAGTTTTGTAACAAACAACCATGTTTTTTCAAAGATTTGGTTTTGATTCTGTTCAAATTTTGATCTGAAACTTTGTAGGATTGTTTAAAAACGTCTTTTGCACAAAATGTTCAAAAATTAGACAAACGTCTTGAATCTAAGCTTGAAAGATAAAAAGAATGAGTAGAAGATGAATATGAAGAAGATGATGAAATTTGTCTCTGATTTGCTTGAATCTTCTTGAATTCTTGTGTCTTCAATCTGTGCAATCAATCATCCGCTCTGATACCACTTATGGATTCGTTCTAGGATCGATTTCGTAACCGTTGAATGTGTAGAACACGTATCTTATGCGGAATCCAAGTACGTGTGTAGATTGAACACAAGCAAACTAATAAACACTGATTTCTATTTATTGTAGAACGTTACAAAACCACGAAATCAACTGATAAAAGTTTCCCCTCTAAATCAGCAAAGTTCTACCAAAGATCAAGACCTAAGAGCTATTTATAGGAACAATCCATTCGTACTAACATACCTACGGATCTACCTAGGTTCGTACGAACCGACATCTACGAATGGACAACTTCTTAAACGAACCTACACATGCATTCGTACGAATCTACTCAACTCCATTCGTACGGACCTGGAAATGCATCTCATAAGATCTTCAGTTAAATCCCTGTCTTGACTCATTTACTCAGCTATGATACGTGATTGACGGAAGCGATAGACATATGCACTCATAGAGGGGCTAAAATTGGACTTGTGGGCAATTTTTCTTTGACTATATTGAAGCTTCGCTCAACTTCCTCCATCCACTTAAACTGATGCTTCTTCAAGCAATCAATGATTAAGGATACAATACTACAAACATGTATGAATCTTCTATAAAAAAGTGGCAAGACCATGAAAGATACGAACTTCAGTTGTGGATTTTAAAGAGGCCAATCTCCAACTTCTTTTAATCTTCTCATCATCCACGTGTATTCCTTCATCACTTACAACATACCCTAGAAAAAGTATCATGTTAGTAAAAAACAACATTTCTTTAAGTTAGAATACAATTCGTTTTCTTGAAGAGTAGACATAATGGTACGTAAATGAACAATGCCTTTTTGTCGTACAACTATAAACCAATATGTCGTCGAAATACACAACGAAGAACTTATTTTAATCTTCTCATCATCCACGTGTATTCCTTTTTTTGTACTAACAATAATATATACCATATATGGCAGCGTATGGTTGCATACATGAACAATATACATATAATATTATTATATTTATGGTTTAGGTCTCATAAGTATCGGGTTACGCGAGTTATGCCATAGTTCAAACGGTTCGGGTTGGTTCAATCAAATAAACTAAGTTATAAACACATAACGTAAACACATAACGAGAACTGAATCAGGAAAGATACCTAATTTTCCAGGATGTCACAGCATATCGCACATGTGATAAAAGGAAAAAAAATTAACCAGTTTTTCCACAAAAATAATGTTCTCTTCACATAACATCAATTGAGAAGTAATAATACATATGAGTCATATAATTTATCGGTCTAAAATCTTGGAATAAGCACATTAGACATCATTTATTTAATCTTTTGTATCATTAATAAGAGTACTTTATTACGAAGTATATGAATACTTATCATCACAAATATCCAGAATTTAATAGCTTTTAAAACTTATCATAACAACACTTCAAAATATGTGAATATTCCCTATTTGTTTTCTTATCTGATTTAAAAACAATTCCTTTCAAAAGTTTCGCTTACATATATGAGTTGTTTTTACTCATAATTGGAATAGAACATATATAACCTCTAACAATTCACACCCTAAATTAGAAAACGAAAATTATAGAACAATTAAGTTACCTGAGGAGATAAAACTCAAAACCCAATAAGAAAAAAATAGGTAAGGCCATCTTTTAGGGACGTAAACATATATGAGCTTAGTTCGTGTGTTGTGTGAGTCAAATTATCTAGAACTAACTAATATAAATATATATCATATAAAATTAATATAAAGCACATGTTTATGGCAAACTACACAGAAGTAACTACTTTTTCGATAATGCTATGCATTGTAAAATCCAACTTAAAAACTATTGATAGGAAATAAAAGAAATAAAAACGTATCGGGATCTCTTCTAAAGTTATAACACATGATTACCCAATATAATGTCATTTAAAAGAAATAATTGATCTCAAAACAACAAAAGAGATCTGATGTAGCGCGTGATACGGAAACGAAGATCAAACACGTTGATTCAAAGAATACCCGTGTGTTCTTCCCCAACCCCCAAGATTCCACCAAAAAAGGCACGGAATTTGAAGTGAAAAATCAATTATGTCAAAATTCAAGTCTGATTATTCATATTACTAGAGGGACATATAAATAGAAACCGAAATGGGCCTAAAAAAGATAACGGGCCAAACACACGGCCTAAAACAAAATGCCCAAAATAGTTCAAAAAACATAAAAATGCAAATAAGTAATAGAAATTTGGTGAAGCCCCTTTTGTTACACGATCTTGGGCCTCCAAATACAAAATAGCCCGCTCCTCCACACTTGGGCCTGCATCAAGATCACCGTGAAAACTTTTACTAAATAGATCAAATAAAAAAAAAACTTTTTTTAAAAGATTTAACTCCTTACAAAATTTTACACCATAATAATTTATGTGCAATAGTGTTTCTCTAATTAAAATAACTTAAATAACTATTAATTTATTTTCAAAGTGTGTTCCACAACTATAAGTTGAAGAACATATTCAGCAGAAATCATAATATGCATATGATACAATTAAATATAAGAAAAATACGATTTCTAAAACTGTGTACTTTGTATTTATCATACATCCGAAATTTTAATTGAATAAAAATAAGTAGGCAAAAGTGTATATAAAGAATCAGATCTTGATTGTAAGAGTTTTAAAATATTACTCGATTATTGAATAATCAAAATCACATTGATAACAATCTCCTAATTCATAGTCAAATACCTACGTATATAATTTAACTTGTTTAATCTCTAACACAACTAAAAACTTTATTAATTGAAACATGGTTTATATTTGAGATAATAAGAATGATAATAAGTTAAATAAACAAAATCGACTTACCTGTGATGATGATGATACCATCAAATTGAAAAAGAAATTCGTGCTGGTAACGTGTTGTGAAACTAGCCTAATAACAAAAGGAATATAAAGAACAATATGGAGAAATATATTGATCTTATTGATTGAGGTGTATATTACAAGAGATACAAGAGGCTATATATAATAGAGGAAAACTTGTGGAACAAGCCTAATCTATTTTAGGTGTTGATAACCACATTAATAATAAATATATTCATAACAATATATAACTATTAATTAGTCTCGTTTTTAAATAGTTGATGTAATATATTGACAAAAGGAGTGTTAGAGTATAAAACGTCTATAATAACAAACAAGCTCGAAAATTGCATATATAATATATATTACAACAATGGAAAAACCCAATTCACTCTTCGTCACACCAAACATAAGATTATGAAAGCTTTATTGATGCTAATGAACAAAACGCTTCTTGGTCGTCATACACACACACAAACACACACTCTCTCTCTCTTTTACGCGCGCGCGCACACACATAGATTATGATACCATCTATGATACACATCAACATACAATCTACGTTGATCACCGCTAGAGAAACTATGGATTATTCTTAGAAATGGATTTGGCACAGTCAGATTGTTTAGCACAAGAAAAGTAATGGTGAGTGTCAGTGGATGACTCTTTATCTTGTCCATCACTCCCGGTCACGTCACTAGTGCTAGCAGTTTTCCTAGTCATCGCCATCGTTGATTCCTTAACATCAAGTCGCGGAATGGAGTTCTTATTCAGACCCCAACCATGTGATATAAAGCTTTTTGTGTTGGCTAGCAACTCACGCTCTTCCATATATGGCCTAATTGCCTGAGCCTCAAGGATTACATAGAATGCAACCATTGGTACGAGTATAACAAAGGTGATCTTCATGACGTAACCCTTTTATCCTGAAAAGTTATATAAAGAAAAAATATCAACTTGCGATATAGACTTTTTACGCGTGTTTTCACTACTATGTTCTATCATTAACAAATTTAGAGGTCAAACTACATGAAAACAACATTACTCGTTATAGAAATAACACAATTATTAATACAAAAAATTGATAGCCACAATGACTCTAGTGGACTAGTATCATAAAATAAATAAATAGATATATAGTTCTCGTATGTTTTCAACTCAAAAACTTATGAGAACTAATGTTATGACTAAAATGAAGCATAAAGATATTGTACACATTACAATGTTGGATTTGGCAAGAAAAGAAGTTGCAAAACAAAAAAAAAAAGGAAAAAAGAAGTAGGGTTTAGTTTGAAGTAAGACTTACATTTATTGTTTATAAGTATTTGGTGAAGTTAACATTAAGAGTTGAATTTATATATAGGGTGGGTGGCTGAATTAGTGTCAAATGTACTAGTGGGTTAATAGTGCTGTTTACTGTGGAGGTTAATTTAATTTAGCCACTAACAAAGTAATTATGATTAGGGTTAAAGAGAGAATTGAGTAAAGTGCCATTTTGGGGGTGGATTTAGTGGTGGATCTATGACTAGCTTGGCACTATATTAAAATTTAGAAGTATTACTACGATCTGGATTGATAGTATACTAACAAACCTACTTCTAACTACTATTTAAACGAATATCGTGATAATTAAATTCACGAGACCCATTAATACCCCATTAACCAATAAGATAAGATAAACCTTATCTAGACACTTGGCATTCATTTTAGTCTAGTGGTATCAAGGTGTGTAAAGTGATGTCTTTACTTATGAGGTTGAGGTTTCGAGTCTTAACCTCATAGTAGACATTGGTGTATAATTAGGAGTAGGATTAGAGAGTGTGTTATATCTAAAAAACATTTTTATATCATTTTACACACAAAAAGGACGGTTCATGCTAGATGCTGAGCATTTATAATAAATAAATAAATAATAAACCGAGATATGTGATTGGATACAAGAGAAAGATCGCCAGTTGCTTGTGAGGCTGTGAGCTACCTGACTAAAAGGATAAAAGCCCGAACCAAACCGAATTTAAATGAGCTCGTTTTTGAGCTTGAGCTTTTACTAATCTCTTTTAAAAAAATGTGTTCGACCTTGATTTGGGTTATGATCTCAAACGAGCCCAAGTGAACCTATTATTTATATCATTTTTATTTACTATATTAAATATATATTTACATAATACTTAACATTATATATAAAGTTATAATAAAAAATAAATAGAATATATTATGCCATACATAAAAATTATAAAATATAAAAAACTTGTAAATATAGATAATAAATAACTAAATCTAAAAGGATCTTGAAAAACTGCTCATGTGTCGACTCGAGCTTTAAAAATAGAGCTATAAACAAGCCAAACTCAAGCTTTCTTAAGCTAAATGAGCTGAGCTCAAGCTTAAGCTCAGATAAGTTCTGACTTAAGTTGGCTCAGATTTTTATAAGATATATTGGTATACCCGCTAACCAATTTATGGAGCTCTACTTGCAACTTTCCAAACCTCACCTATGTACCTAGAAGCGCACATTTTTGTTATTTTTTTTTTAATCTGGTTCGGTTTGGGTCAACAGTGGTCAAAACTAGTTGTTGGTGAAACCTGTTTGGATTTGAAATTGCTTTTTGACATGCAAAAGGATTGGTTCGGTTCGATCTTAAACAAGTGTTTGATTGCTTTGGTTTGGCTCAATTCCAAACCAGTTTCAACAGAGGAGTTCTCAAACCAATATGAAACCAGTGGCTCCTTCGGTTCTAACCTGATTTGGCTCAAATCGCTATTAACCAAGGAGTTCTCAAACCGGTATCAAACTAGCAATTTGGTTTGAAAGTGGGACCGGCTCACCATACCGGTTTCATAATCGGTTTTGGAACAAGTTTCGGTTCGTAAACCGGTTTTTTTCAATACCATACCCCGCTAGCCGGTTTGATTAATAGAATGGACCCGTTTTTTAAACTAGTCTTTTTGGATGAAAGAGTTCGGCCCAATTCTAGCCCAGTTAAATATAAACTTAATGGGCCGCATTCAACATTTGTATATAAATAAACACTTTTCGAAATTCTGGCGCCAAAATTACCCCCATTTCTGCGTGTTTGAGCTAGAGCAAGATGAAAGACGAACATCATGAAATTCAAACTCCAAAAAAGGAACAAAATCTATCAGTTTCTTCCAATCGAAAGTCCAAATCGATGAATACTCCATCGAAGAAGCTAAATCATCAGCAACAAAAGGTCACACAATCTCGATTCGTACAGCTTTTCAATGTTATTAATCGCTAATCGTCATGTTTCGTTTACGTATCTACGCGATTTTGTTTTAAATTGAACGTTTCATCGATCTGTTGTAACAGAGTGTAAAAACGAACGTGAGTTCTCCGATTACTGAGGCAGATGTGGTATTGAACTTATCAGATAAGGATTCAATCGAGAAGATCTCATCGGTTTCAGTAGCAACTGACGCAGATCAGTCAATCGTAGATGTAATTTGATGTATCGTTGTATTAGGTTAACCTAATTGTGCGTATTTGTTAGAATTTGTTATATTCATTCATGATTGAATATTTGATGAACAGATCAGCAAATCGAACTTAAACTCCGATAACACTGTTGCTTCTGACGACACTTTAGAGCTCAAACTTCCAGAAGAGTCAGTCAGAATCTCGGCAATGTCAGAGGCATTTGTGTTTTACGACGATCAATCGTCCTTGGAGGTATATTTTTCGGTCCACTTCACATTTTGAATCGTAGTTGAGTTGAATGTTTAGTGTTATGGTTGTATCTGTTTTGAGTGAAAATATGCACATAACATTAGAAATAGAAATTTAGAGTGAAAATATGCACATAACATTGGAAATAGAAATTTAGAGTGAAAATAGTGTAGATGTTTCCTTAATAGAATGAGTGATAACAGTTATTCGGTACAAACTGTTCGTTTGAGATTTAATGCCACAGGTGATCTGATTCAGTTCTTAATACGACGATCAATCCAACAATTTAGAGTGATAACGTGCATATTTATGTCAGAAATAGAATTTTAGAGTGAAAACAGTGTAAATGTTTGCTTTTTAGAACGAGTGATACTGATTCGGCAGTACAAACTTTTCATTTGAGATTTAATGCCATAGGTGATCTGATTCAATTCTTCAGAGGCAAATGTTTATTATACGACGATCAGTCCTCTCTAGAGGTATACTTTTCGGTCCAGCTTCGACTTTCAAGCATATATTTGAGTTGAATTTTGGTGTTGTGGAAAAGGGAAATGATATGGATTTAAATGTTTAGAGTGAAAACATATAGGTATAAACTGTTCGTTTGAGATTCAGTCCCATAGGTGAAAGGTGATATAATACAGTTATTCTGAGGTGGTTTTTATGACGATAAATTCTTCCTGGAGGTATATTTTTCAGTCCAATTTACACTGAAAATCATAGTTGAGTTGAAGTTTAGTGTTGTGGAAATGTGAAGTGATATGGATGTCAATGTTTAAAGTGAAAACATGCACAATAGAAATTGAGAGTGGAAACAGTGTGAATGTTTGCTTCTTAGAACGAGTGATAACATTTTATCCGGACAAACTGTTCGTTTGAGATTTAACTCTATAGGTGATCTGATTCAATTATTCGGAGGCAAATGCTTATTATACGATGATCAATCCTCCTCGGAGGCATCTTTTTCGGTGCAGTTTACCCTTGTAATCATAGTTGAGTTGAATTTTAGTGTTGTGGAATAGTGAAGTGACATGGATAATGTTTAAACTGGAAACATGCACATTTAGATCAGAAAATAGTAATTCAGAGTGAAAACGTTGTAAATGTTTGCTTCTTAGAACTGGTGATAACAGTTCTTCGGTACAAACTATCATTTTAAGAATTAATGCCATAGGTGATCTGATTCAATTACTCAAACGCAGTACTTTCAACACTTGTTGATTATTTCATATTCGCCATTTAATCATTTATGATTGCTTATTTTCTCGATCTGAGGCCTTTTTCTTGCATAGAATTTGATATGAGTTTACACTTCAATAGAAGACCAGATCATTAATTGTTGTGTGCTAATCTTTGTTTTTATAGGATCTAATTCGGTACTAATTTAGATTTACTCTTCGATTTTTCAGAGCTACATTTCGTCTTTAGATCAACATATTTCACCGTCATCTATTGCATACAGTTCCCTTGAATCGACTCCATTGTCATCCAAGTCGCACGCTGCAACTCCATTGTCATCCAAATCACCTGCTGTAATAACTCCTCTGTCATCCATAACAACTGTCGAAACAACCCCATCATCATCAACAACCGCAATAACCGCTGCGGTTCATGGATCCACAATAGCCGAAACAAAATCAGTTAAGCCAGAATTACTGGCAAAGCATCTAAAAGAATCCATGTTTCAGGTTTTACATTCATCTGACATAGACACCAATCACAAGAAGCTTCTAGACGCACTAGTCAAGATGGTGATCGAGCAGTTCTGTACTTCACATGAAGACCATCGCGGTTCTGTTGTTGGTCTGTTTTCAAAGAAAGTAAAGCTTGTGCTGCTGAGCTATTTGCTTGTAATGCTTCTTGGTTCTGCTGGTTTCTTCCTTTTATCAGATGTTCAAAGCTGCTATCATGGCCCTCCACCAACCTAGTATGTTGATACCTCCTCCTCCTCCTCCTCCTCCTCATGTCCTTTATTATATTCTGTTTGGTATTACTTACTTTAGCAGTCTTATTGATTGAACATTCTACATAGAATAAGATGAAACAATGGCCAACACATCTATTATATAATAATCATAATAATAATCCTATATAAAATGAGTTTAGGAATTGAATTAAGAATCTGTAAGATGATATTTTACACAAGTATGAACTAACAACCACTGGATCACAAGTCTAACAGAACTTGAATGATTGATCCATCTAATCTGGTTGTCTGGCATTTGTTAGAAAGGGGATGATAATATGGATACAATGATAATCTCCCATGTGATTAGTGGGATCTTTTTTTCATATGGCCAATAGCATTCTATTAAAGGAGGTTTATCTTTATTGTAACATGCTGTAGTCCCATTAGTGTGTAGTGGGCTCCACTTTGTTTTGTCTTTTTGTTGTGTCATATCCAATGTTTTTCCCTTTCAAATTAGATGGTTATCTGATTCAGTCTTCTATGACAAGGATTAAAACCTGAATTTATTTAGTTAACCCCTTCAAAGGTTATTTGTCCTATGAGCTGGGTTTTAAAAAGCTAGGCGCAGGTCTCAGCGCCTCATGGCACCTGAGGCGCGCTTTTTCCACAAAGCGCAAGGAAAGCGATTTTTTGGGTTTTTTTGAGGTCTGAGGCGCGCGCCTAATGTATTTTGGGTGTTTTTATGCATGAAAGTGTTGGACAATAGGTTTTTTGGCTTGTACATGTAGGTAAAATCATATATAAACCTTAGTTATAACTATATTTTGGATAAGTGATGCTAAAAACCTATGGGATATATATAAAAATTTATATAATCTTCTTGCGCCTCGGGTATGAAAAGCCCAACGCTTTTGTGCTTTGCGCCTCATTTTTAGATCCCGTCGCTTTTGTGCGCCTCTCGCTTTTTAAAACCAAGCCTATGAGTTCTTTGATAACGAGTTTTTAAGGTTTCAAGGAAAAATGTCCAATTCTAGTGCATCGTTATAGAGATTTAACTCGCTTTGGTGCGATTTAGTTCGATTGGCGTGTCATGGCATCGACTTTATTCTATGGTCTACAAACTTACATGATCACTTTAGACAACTTTTTTACACATTAAATGTCTATATGAATCAACTTGTTTTTGGCCAAGTTAGGTATTCCGAAATGATTTAGCTAAGTTGTAACGACTTGTAGTTCTAGTTACTAGTGAAAAGCATGTTTGTTTTTTTTATTCATGGTCAACATCACACGACTAAAGGGTGGTTCGTAGACTCTCACGCCAACATAATTAGGGTATACAACGTATACAATTTTTATAGTTTAACCATTATATTTCAACTTTTTTTTATGATATATAAATCAAGCGGCTTTTTATATTGTTTAACAAAATTTACATCTACAAATAAACGACAAGAGTTTAAAGGAATTATTGGTAATTAATCTAACCAACCAATAATATGGCCAAGAGCACTGTTTAATTCCAATTATTGATATATTGGATAAAAGTAAAACCACTTTTTTTGACTGGATTTCCAATGACATTATCTCATGCTAACCTTTAGCCAAGAGCACAGTTTAATTCCAATTATTGATATATTGGATAAAAGTAAAACCACTTTTTTTTGGCTGGATTACCAATGACATTATCTCATGCTAACCTTCATTATCCTAAGTACTTCAATCAACTTTAGAACTCAGAAATAGCTGTACTTATGGATAATCACTTAGTGTAATTCAACAAACCCTCAATTAACATTTGAAATTATTAGTTAATGGCAATGACTTTATAGTTCTAGAAAATGCTACATCAATAATTGATTGAAATATATACATATATGTGGATATTGTTCCCCTACAAATGTTTTTAGGCCAAATATTTTGGACGTTGTTAGTGTATTTTATGGTGAGTGCATGTGCATTCTTGAAATAAAAGGTGAGTTTAGATGCATCGTCTGGTGACTTAGACCACTGTTATATTCACACAATTCGTTAAGGTGTCAGACCTTGACGACTTAGACACATCATTGTAAATATGTTTAGATGCTCCATTGTAATTGGCTTAAACACACCGATGTAATTGGGAAACTTAGACGCATAGTCGTGATTGGGCAACTTAGACACTCCATTGTAATTGGCCAACTTAGACGCATTGTTATGACTAGTCTATACAAATCATTGTAATCAACATTACAACATCATTTTTTAACAAGTGAATATTATATATGAACACTGCATAACATAAAAACACGTTGTATTCACCGATGAATGTACTTAATCACCAGTGGATATAGTTTGAAATATAACCAAGAAACATAAGTCCATAAGGTAATAATTACTATGACTTATGAACATACTGATTGGTACCTATTTTGGACGTACTATTAACCACATTTGAAACATATAAAAAGTGTTTAATCATTTAAACATGTCTAACTACTAACACATGATAAATAGTTATACGCAAATATTGTAATTTACCAAGCTATGAATTTCAGATTCTATTCCCGTATTAATCATATCCTATCACTGATTTCAAAATCGTATCAGGAACTAGTTACATAACTAGCCTGGTTGAATCTATTACTCTATTTGAACTGTCTTTGTTTGAACCAGCGAACCCGAGTGTTCGGTCATGTTTTCAGTTTTTCCTACTAAAATCGTAGTTATATCATAACATAATTTGATAGTAGATTGTTACCCATATAAAGATTTTATTACATATGAGATGTACAATTGATGCATTATCATGTAGTTTACCACAAGATAAAACAATAACTTATATGAGACCTTAACGCTCTTTCATCTTATCACAGCATAGTATCTATATCGAGACTCTAGTATACCTTATTGCTTGCGCCTTTGCTTACTCGCCAAAAACATACCGGATAACCTATACCCATCCATATTTTCTTATGTCTAATATCAACACTAGAAACAGTTAATTTCGGTCCGATTTAAGTTTATATTTTACATGTTCCCAATTTCCTCATGGACGTTTCTTAGTAATTAAGAATGCTTGTATTAGATTTGAATCTATAAAATCGAAACATGCAATAAATATTTTATTACCAATTTAGATAATTAATGGTTTAGTGAATTAAATTAAAGCAATGAAGCTTATGTTTGAAGCTGTATAGAACCTTTACCTTGCTGCTAATCTAAGTCTCCTCCTTAGTGCATAATTATTTGATTACTTGTGAACTAAACCTGTCTTTCTAAGGGTCCATTTGTATGTGGAATAAACCCTCTTATTAAGATTATTTAATTTAAATTTAATTCACCAAGCATCTTCAGCCTGTTCCCTTTTCTTTTTCTTGTTTTTTTAATTATAAAATGCTCTTATATTCGAGACTGGATGTTGACATTAATACTTTATTATATTATTTTATATTTGTTGAAATTAACGTTCTCAATGAATGAAAAACTCGAAACTAAAACATTTGAGATGTGCATGAGTGATGAGACCATTAATTACTAAAACGTTTACGGGTTTAAACGAATGTTATTATGTGATACTCGCTTGATTACATGTAACCGGTCCCATACCCGTTTACCTAGGGGCGTACCTAGAGTGATAGAAGGGGTGACCTCCGTTGCCCGTTGACGCTCCGGTGAAGCTCTGACGGTAGTGTAAATTTTGGAAAAAATTGACGTTTTTTCGATTTCGTTACCCCTTTTTATTGAAACGTTACCCCTATGCGGATTTTCTAGATCCGCAATTGCGTTTACCCGCATCGCAACTTGGATATATTAATAATTTATATAAACTTAAAGATGTAATAAATGACTAAATGTATTAGAAACTTAAGAATGTAAAATAAACTTAGTGTAACTAAATATGTGATATTCTAAGTTGGTTTTAATATGATTTTAAGATTAAGTTTCGAGTAATAGAAATATCAACGAGTAGTTTCAATTATATAAAATCATAAATGGATATACCCAATACATTCAGAGAAACTTGTGGATCCAACGGCATAAAATCCAATATGAGATAAAGTTTAACAATTCGACAAATGCTTAAACTCTTACCATCCCTTCAAAATACTTAAAAGAAAGTAAAAAAAGCTTCTTTTGTTATGAAATGATATCAGACCGGTGCTTAGTTTGCTGATAAGAAGATATAATGGGGTTATACCCTTGGAAAATTAGTAATCTAGACAATTGCTTCATATCGTATAATCCAACCAATTGATTTTAGAGGCTCATGCTTCTTAGAGGGGAGGTCATAGGTTCAAACTTGAACACTAAGACCATGTGTAGTGGAAGGGGAAGATAATTCCCCCACCCTAGCGCATTTTACGTCATGTGGCGGTCCAGTCAGCAAAGGGGCATTATTGGCGTTTTCTAAAATGGGTGTAGTGGGGATGGGGCATTATTGGGGCATTAAATAAAATAAAGAAAAAACACAGAAAAAATCTTATTGGATAAGGAGAAGGGGGCTGAAAGATGATTGGACAAGGGAGAAGGGGGAAGACGTTTTATATAAAACGCCAAATTCATTTTTTTTCAAAAAAAAAGCCAAAAAACGCCCTATGTAATGGGAGGGGGGGGGGGGGGGGCGTTTTTGGGCGTTATTTTTGATTTTTTTTTTTAAAAACACCCCACTACACATGGTCTAAGAATTATTTAATGAATTGGTGTAATGTAGGATACGATGAAGCTGTTAAAAAATGTAAATTAATTTAGAAATGACACTAGAAAACAAAGAAATAACTACTTTAATTAGAAGATGAAAACAATATTAACATTGAAATAACTAAATTTTGAATATACAAAGTTGCCAATATGTAGCCCACTTGGTAGAGACATTCAAATCTGTTCAAATCTTTGCAAATGTAATTAACTAGCAGAACTATCCGCGCTTCGCAGCGTACTTTTGGTCTGTGATAGTTTCGTTTGGTATAGTACGGTATTGACACTCGATATAGTAAACGAAAAAATTATACCAGAGAGGATATAAACTTGTGTGTTAAATCGATCGAAAGCCATGAAACGAATACCGATACCGATGTTGTTTGGCTGGTATCAGTTCGGTTCATCACAATACCGTTACCGTACATGCACTCACTATAGCTTACAACATCAAGAAATACTCTATTGAGAATATCATACTACCACATCAAGAAGACCATAAAAACAAATACATTATTTAGATGGTAGTTGTTTGGTTCCTAGTGGTAAAAACAATCAACTGTATTTGAACCTTTCGAATAAAACTTTTATCGAATTGTAGATAAAATAACACGTTCTAACAGCATATTGGAAAAAAGGAAAACGATGTCACTTTACAAAAGTAATTAAATAAAAACTGAAGCGCAATTCACAACACGGTTTCAGGTAAAATTTATATCTGGACGTGGATAAAAATAAATACGTCGTAACGGATACCTCATAATTTGATCATATTTTTTTAAAAGTTATAAGTGAAAAACAGTATAAACTTCAACAGCTTTATGACAACTTTATTAAAGTTCATGGGTAGAAATCTATATTGGCTAGAAAAAACGAATTATAAAACTTCATAACTTTATTAAAGTTCGGGGTAGAAACATAAAGGTGCATGAGGTGCAAGCGTAATGAAGTCATTGGAAGCCAAAGAAAACAATATTCATCCCTTACTAAAATGTATATAGGTATAATAATGGTAGGGTGACGAACTGAGTTTTTTTTTTTTGGGTAAGGGTGACGAACTGAGTTGATGTAGTAATATTTGCAATGATTTTATCAGACAAATGTTGTACAATGTATAACTCAAAAAATAAAAGTCATACTTTCATCGATAGATATTATAACAATAAATATCGATACCGGTTCCGATAACACTAATTACGCTACCGATGTTGTTGGTTGTACCGACTTAGTTCGTCAAAGTCCCATTGTTTTGAATACAACATTGTTTTAAATAAAGTTTATATCGGAATGTCAAGGAAAAATTAAATGAATTCGCGTATTTAGTTTTTATATAAAAGATCATCGTACGAAAGTTATAAGAAAAAAAAATAATTTGGTTAAAAGTGTATATTATTTATAGTATAAAGTATGTAATTTAAATATAAGAATTAAAAAAAAAGTTAAAGAAAGTCAACTTAACTATTAGTTGAACCTAAAAAAAATATATATAAAAAATCAAAAAGAGAGTTAGTGTTAATCTTACTTGCAAGGAAAAATTAAATGAATTCGCGTATTTAGTTTTTATATAAAAGATCATCGTACGAAAGTTATAAGAAAAAAAAAATAATTGGGTTAAAAGTGTATATTATTTATAGTATAAAGTATGTAATTTAAATATAAGAATTAAAAAAAAAGTTAAAGAAAGTCAACTTAACTATTAGTTGAACCTAAAAAAAAATATAAAAAATCAAAAAGAGAATTGCTGTTAATCTTACTTGCAATTGTAATAGATATAATTTAGGATTATTGATGTAGAAGTTACATTGCCATTAAAAATATATATATAAAGTTAATGTGGTTTTTCATTTTCATTTTTAAATTGATTTTTTTAAGTACTTCATTGTGTGTATATACATATAGAATTATAGAGAGATAGATACATGCATGATGTATCAAATCAGAACTCTCTCATTTTTTTTAAGTACTTCATTGGTGGGTTTGAAACGGTTGTGTTTGAATTTGTTGAGGTTGAAATGGTGGAATTAACGGTTGATTTTGATACGGTTGTGTTTGAAATTGTTGAGGTTGAAAATGTTGGGTTTGAAAGGGTGGAAACGGTTGGGTTTGAAATAGTGGGATTGGGTCGGGTTCGTCTTGCAACCGAAATCTCGCCGGCTCGTCAAGATTAGCTCGAACCTTTGGTCGCACGTGTTTTTTCTTCGAACCCAAACCTCGTTTGCAACCTTCCATCTTTGGTTGAATTGATTTTTTTTGAACTTAAAGTTTGTATTTTTTGTGTTGGAATGCTTGTATTGTGGGGAGATTGTTTGAAAGAATGTTTGGTATTTTAAAAAAATTATATTGTATGTGTATATATATAATTTCTTCAAACGGTAACTTCTTTCTTCAAACAGTCACAATCAACCCAACGTTCAACTTTTTTGATTTCAAAACGCATGATCACGAGCATGCTTACTAATTTCCTCGCGTTATAAACAACACCGGCGGCGGTGTTCCACGCTCCTCAACGCATGAACAAATTGATATCACGGGGCGCCCCGTCCCCTCTTAGAAGTTGAATAACTCACAACACTAATCAATCACATAGTTTATTTTAGTTTTATTTTTCAATAGGCAACTGTAAAAACAAGAAACAACCCCAAGCAAGAGCAAGATACATGCATGACATATCTTGGCAGTTGGCTGACTAGTTAACCCCTTGGTTGGAAACCGTTGAAATTGATTGTACACAAACAATAATAATAAATGAATTTAATTAATAGACAGTACACACTATGAAACCAATTTGTTTTCAGACTTTTTTGTATTATTTGATGTTTTTTAGCTTTTCACATGGCGGTCTCATTACAGGGGGCCAATACTCTGGCATATCATACCGCTTTGTTTATTTCTTTCTTTAACATTCTTATTCTTTATCACATGTTCCCATGATTTTTCCTCAAGGGCCTGAGTACCATTATCATTACAACAAGCACCACAATAAATTTGTAAAATGTTACCAAACTATTATATACCGTAACCTCAGCTATCATATCAGATTCCAAAACTGCTTTAAAAATGTTCAAACACATACAAAAACCCATTAAAAATTAATAAGTGTGTGAGAGAGATAGAGAAGTGAGAGTGGGGGCCACTTCCTTGTCTCATGTTGGTTTGGATTCGCGGACGAGCTCAAACTGGACGACCTCCACAACGCCGATGGTCCGTTTTCTTCTCGTTTGTAAATTCGGATGTGTACACCTCATCAACATTGCAAAACCTCACAGTTGAAAAAAGATGAAGAAAAGAACACAACATGCGTTGTGATTCACAAACGAAGTGTATTTTAAAAAAGACGGTACTATTAAAACTTACGTCGGGATGGCTGTGACAACTCGTATCACAGAACCTTTCTTGATACTTTGATGTAACCTGTATGAATATTACGTGACTAGTTGACGTGTTTGATTGTAATGGAATATTATGTTTTGTTATGCTATGTGCTACGTAATTGTATGTGAATTTTATAAGCTCGGTTGCACAACACTTGTCTGGTCGCACAAGCCATTGGGCCGCACACCTTGTCCCTTTCTCTCACACTCTTCTCGGCCCACTATGCTTGGACTCAAGACCAAGGGCAGCCCATTAATGGGTTCGGCCCACTCCTTATGCGCGTACATGAACCTTTAGGGGGTTTAGTTTTCTGATTACTTGCAAAAACAAGAACACACAAACCCTACATCTCTCTCCCTTCCTCTCTCTTGTAACCGGCGACCCCACCCCCATCCCTTGAAGCTTTCGGATTAACTCTTGTTCATCCTCTAATCCGGTTAGTGTTTATTGTTGGTTGTATTATACATGATGTGGTGATATATATGCTCTACATGATGAATTATGGGATGAAATATAATTGATGATGTTATAAACTGTTAACGTTGATGTTCTTGTAATCGGCTCATATATATATTGGATAGTGTGCATATAAATCGAATGGATTGAAAACATGTTAACAGATTTATGATGATGACTCGGATAAGTGATTTGCTATTTTGAATGATTTGATGTACACATGAACTAGGGTGCATGTTAGTCTAGAATCCGCTAGTTTAATAATCTGATTGTATGTTCCGTATGATGATTGGTTGATTGTTCTTGCTTAGATCATGATTAGGGTTGCTGAATATTCATTATTGCTGTTAAAAGTGTTGTTTAATCTGATTTGCGAAACTGCCAAAGTTGTTTGCTGTTTTTACGGAATTAAGGAGCTGCAAATTAAGGAAACCAGGAAATCAGTTACGTCTCCGGTCTCGACACGGGTTGCGAGTCGAGAACCCACAGTCTCGACTCGAGACCACACCACATCAGCACAAAAACAGCATGACTCGAGATCATGGTCGCGAGTCTTGTTGCGACTCGAGACATGACTCGAGACCGCCTAGTTTCGAGTGATGAACGTATGACCCGAGACCTCCTCAGTTGCGACTCGAGAACTTGTAGGCTACAACTCGAGACCGCACAGTCTCGACTCGGGATCTCTAGTCTCGACTCGAGACCATGTACACGTGCACACTGTTTTGGACTTGCATGCTGTTACGAGCCCAACTATTTGGGCCGCATACTTGGACTTTCCTTATTTACGTAGATGAGGCTATTGGATGTGTTTGTGCCCTGTTGATTAACTGAAGTATTTATACGTGTGTGCCATGATCAATACGTGTATGCAAATGTGTGTAGAAAACATACGTGCACTACCTAAATACGAACCTGACTTGTATAGTACAACTATGTTAGGACGTGGTTGACCACAATATAGCTTGATTGACCTTTGTTTATCTGCCGAGCAAACCAATGTGAGTTCACACTCTACAAAGCATGGGATTCCCAGGGGTTGGGAATGGGGTTAAGGAACATGGATTCCTCGTCCTTTCTTGGGTAGGACAGTACTGGTTCAGGAATGTAATTCCTCGTCCTTACGGACAAATAACTTTTACTAGACCAAAACTCTATCACGAAGTCCCTCCTTTTTATATCGACTTAATCGCCGGGCCAATGGCGAGCGGGTCATTAGTTAGATAACGCTATTTAGGTCTGACAAGCCTCACACCGTGCCGCAGAGGACGGGCGTGAACTAATGGATCTGGGCACGTCAATGATGATAGACATTGACAGTTCAGGGCACTTAAATATGACTTTAGTCAGCAGTCGATATGGTAACGAGTCTAGTGTATACATGGGGTAGCCCCCACGGCCGAAATGCCAGATAACTATCATGGGGTAGCCCCCACGGCTGGATTGCCAGAGTTAATGGGTTAAACAGAATCACGTTTTTCAATTATGGGGTAACCCCCACGGCAGGGATGCCAGTTAAAGGAACTGTTTTTGGAATAACTTAAAACAAACACCCAACTGTGAACTCGCTCAACATTATTGTTGACTCGTTACTACATGCTTTGCAGGTCAATAGGTACTTAGCTGGAGCTTGCATGGGGAGTGTCGTTGTGGGACATGGACAGTTGTGTGCCATGTTAAACCTTTGGATATTTAAACTTAAGTTTTGGTTTTGAACATTATGCTTCCGCTCATAACTTAAACTATGTTGGTTTTGGACACTAATTGTGTTGGTTGGACTTTTATAATTAATTACTTGCTTGTTCAATATGATTAGTGGTTTGATCCTGGTCAGTCACGCCTCCAAGCGGTGATACCCCGCATGTGGATTTTGGGGGTGTGACAGATTGGTATCAGAGCCATTGGTTATAGAGAACTTGGTTTTAATAAGGGAAAAACGTTTTGTTAAAACCAGACTATAACCTGTACAGTGCTCTACGATCCACAACGACGCTTCACTCCACGTGCAAGGCTCGACATTCTAGGTGATATGGTTTATGTCTTATTACCTACATGCTAGATTACGTAGAACTTTGCTCATGATATGCTTAGTTAGTATAGCTACAGTTGCTTGAACACATGTGTGCTTACTCTCTCCTGTCATCGCACTTTCGCGAACCCTTCTCACTCATGTTTCTCTTGATATGAAGATCATGTCTGGACGCATTAACATGACACAAGCCCAGTTGACGGATTTGATTAACGAACAAGTTGCTGCGGCACTTGCAGCCGCACAAGCAGGAGGTATACCCTGCAGTTTAAACTCATTCTAGGATCTTTAGGTCCTACTCTCGTGAACCTACCCTTGTGTTAAATTTTGTCCTTTCTTATACCCACAACAGGTCAGCATGCTCAGCCACCTGTGTGCACCTTCAAAACTTTTATGGACTGCCGACCCACTACTTTTAGCGGCACTGAAGGAGCAGTCGGTCTCCTTCACTGGTTCGAGAAACTAGAATCTGTGTTCGAAATGTGTGAATGCCCTGAGGCACGCAGGGTGAAGTATGCTACCGGCACTCTCGAGGGTTTGGCCCTCACATGGTGGAACGCTCAGGTCCAAATGTTGGGGTTGGTTGCTGCTAACGCCACCCCATGGAACAATTTTAAAGAGATGATCAAGGAGGAATACTGCAGTCGTGACGACATTCATAAGCTGGAAGTCGAGTTCTACAACCTCAAGATGACGGGGTCAGAAATAGAGGCGTATACTAAGAGATCGAATGAGCTTGCATTATTGTGTCCTACTATGGTGGACCCTCCAATTAAGCGTATTGAACTTTTTCTCAAGGGTTTAGTGCCAGAAATCCAAAGTCACGTGACTTCAGCAAACCTCGCCACCATCCAGCAGGTTGTTCAGTTGGCTCACCGTCTCACTGATCAGGCGGTGGAGCATAATAGGTTACCAAAGCGTATAAGTGCTACAGCTACTTTGGATGCTCCTAGTGACAACAAGAGAAAATGGGATGGAGCTTCAAGCAAAGGTTCAACTTCTGTGCAATCTCAGTCTCAGCAGAGAAGGACTGACGACTATAGGAGTCCTAGTCAGCAATCATCTGGTAGCCAGAGTCATGGTGTGTACAAGGGGAATCACCTTAAATGTAACCGCTGTAACCTACATCACTGCGGGCCATGCACCAGGGGTAACTGTCATCGGTGCAACAAGCCAGGCCACGCAGCAAATGATTGTAGAAGTTTATACCCCGCAAACCAGAATCGTCAGCAACAACCAGCTCAACAGAATCAACGCCAGCAACAGCAGCCGCAGGGTAACAACAAAGGGTGCTTTCAGTGTGGAGCTGAAGGCCACTTCAAGAGAGATTGTCCCCAGCTGAACAGGAACCACAACAACAACAACAACAATAACAACAATCAGGGTAATGGAAACAATGGGGGTAACAATGGCAACGGTGCAAGGGGTCGTGTGTTTGTTATTGGCCAGGGAGAAGCGAGGAATGATCCCAATGTTGTGACAGGTAAGTTCCTTCTCGACGACTTTTACGTTACTGTCTTATTTGATTCGGGTGCTGATACTAGTTATGTATCCCTAAAAGTTAGTCAACTGCTTAAGCGTACCCCAACACCTTTGAACCCCAAGCACACAGTAGAGTTAGCTAATGGTAAAAGTATAGAGGTCACACACGTAGTCAAAGGTTGTAATCTTGTTCTTGTTGATCACACTTTCTCGATCGACCTCCTTCCTATCACTCTGGGTAGTTTCGACGTTGTCATTGGGATGGACTGGTTATCCCAACACCAAGCAGAGATTCTTTGCCACGAAAAGATTGTCCGTATCCCTCGCCCAGGTGATGAACCTCTCATGATTCGTGGCGACAAGAGTGGTGCTGTTGTGAGCATCATCTCTTCCCTTAAGGCTCAGAAGTGCTTAAGAAAGGGCCACACTTATATTCTGGCTCTCGTTACTGACACCTCGAAGAAGGAGAAAAAGATAGAAGACTTTCCGATTGTACGCGACTATTCTGAGGTATTTCCTGAGGAACAACCTGGCCTCCCGCCTCATCGCCAGGTCGAGTTTCAAATCGAGCTAGCTCCTGGAGCAGCACCCATAGCTCGAGCACCGTATCGTTTAGCTCCATCAGAGTTGAAAGAACTCTCTACGCAACTACAAGAACTCTTGGATAAGGGTTTTATTCGTCCTAGCTCTTCGCCCTGGGGAGCTCCAGTGCTATTTGTGAAGAAGAAAGACGGTACGTTCAGAATGTGCATTGACTCCCGTGAACTGAACAAGGTGACTGTGAAGAATCGCTATCCTCTTCCACGCATTGACGACTTGTTCGACCAGCTGCAAGGGTCGAGCTACTATTCGAAGATTGATTTGAGATCAGGATATCACCAGCTGAGAGTCCGAGAAGAGGACGTCTCTAAAACGGCTTTTAGAACCCGTTATGGACATTATGAGTTTTTAGTCATGTCTTTTGGGCTGACAAACGCACCTGCGGTCTTCATGGACTTGATGAATCAAGTATGCAAGCCGTACCTAGACAAGTTCGTCATTGTATTCATCGACGACATCCTGATTTATTTGAAGAGTCGGGAGGAACACGAACAGCATCTACGGCTCATTTTGGAATTCCTTCGAACAGAACAGCTGTACGCCAAGTTTTCCAAATGCGACTTCTGGCTTCATGAAGTCCATTTCTTAGGCCATGTGGTGAACAAGGATGGGATTCACGTGGATCCATCCAAAGTAGATTCGATCAAGAGCTGGCCTGCACCTCATACGCCAACGGAAATCCGCCAATTCTTGGGCTTGGCAGGTTACTACAGGAGATTCATTAAGGATTTTTCCAAGATTGCACAGCCTCTCACTTCACTGACGCGGAAAGGCGTTGTTTATCGATGGGGAAATGCACAGGAGTTAGCATTTCAGCACTTAAAGGATAGACTTTGCAGTGCACCTATCCTTTCATTGCCAGAGGGCACAGACGACTTCGTGGTTTACTGCGACGCATCCATTCAGGGTCTTGGTTGTGTATTGATGCAGCGGGATAAAGTTATAGCCTACGCCTCACGCCAACTCAAAGTTTATGAAAAGAACTACACTACACACGACCTAGAGCTGGGAGCGGTTGTTTTTGCACTTAAGATATGGAGACACTACCTGTATGGTACCAAATGCGCTATCTACACTGATCACAGGAGCCTCGAGCATATCTTCAAACAGAAGGAACTCAATATGCGACAGCGACGATGGGTCGAACTACTGAATGACTACGAATGCTCGATCAGGTATCACCCAGGCAAAGCCAATGTTGTGGCCGACGCCCTCAGTCGAAAGGACACTGCGCCCAAGAGTGTACGAGCTTTACAACTTACTATACAGTCTAGTCTTCCTTCTCAAATACGAGAGGCTCAGGTAGAAGCATTGAAACCAGAAAACGTCAGGGCTGAAGCCCTACGCGGCTCAAGGCAACGCTTAGAACAGAAGGAAGACGGTGCTTACTACGTCACAGGACGCATTTGGGTTCCACTTTATGGCAACCTACGAGAGCTTGTGATGGATGAGGCACACAAGTCTCGCTACTCGGTACATCCTGGTTCGGATAAGATGTACCACGATATCAAAACTACGTGTTGGTGGCCTAGCATGAAAGCTCACATAGCAACGTACGTTAGCAAGTGCTTGACTTGTGCGAGAGTCAAGGCGGAATACCAGAAACCTTCAGGCCCACTTCAACAACCAGAGATACCACAATGGAAATGGGAGCAAATTTCCATGGATTTTATTACTGGCCTACCTAGATCTCAACGGGGTAACGATACCATTTGGGTGATCGTGGATCGACTCACAAAGTCTGCTCACTTCTTGGCTATCAAGGAAACGGATAAGTTCTCCACGTTAGCAGACGTATATCTTAAGGAAGTTGTCTCGAGGCACGGAGTGCCCACCTCTATTATCTCAGATCGAGATGCACGTTTTACGTCAGAACTGTGGCAAGCAATGCACAAGTCTTTTGGCTCACGTTTAGATATGAGCACAGCTTATCACCCGCAAACGGATGGGCAGTCTGAACGCACCATCCAGACCCTTGAAGACATGCTTAGGGCATGTGTGATTGACTTTGGCAACGGCTGGGAAAAGCATCTGCCACTAGTGGAATTTTCGTACAATAACAGCTACCACACCAGCATTAAAGCTGCTCCGTTTGAGGCATTGTACGGGCGTAAATACCGGTCACCTCTTTGTTGGGCAAATGTGGGGGATAGTCAGATCACTGGCCCAGAACATGTGGTTGACACAACAGAGAAAATTGCTCAGATACGACAACGAATGGCGGCAGCTTGTGACCGCCAGAAAGTCTACGCCGATAAGGGCAGAAAACCACTAGAGCTCCAGGTTGGGGAGCGAGTATTACTCAAGGTTTAACCCTGGAAGGGTGTGGTTCGTTTTGGTAAACGAGGCAAACTTAACCCACGATACGTTGGACCTTTCGAGGTCATTGAGAAAATAGGCAAGGGGGCCTACAAACTGAACTTACCAGCAGAACTCAGTGCAGTTCACAATGTTTTCCACGTGTCGAATCTGAAGAAGTGTCTGTCAGACGAGACCCGCATAGTTCCTTTGAAGGAACTCACTATCGACGAGCAGTTGCGATTCGTCGAGGAACCCGTCGAAATCACGGACCGGGATGTTAAGGTCCTCAAACGTACTAGAATACCTCTCGTTCGAGTTCGTTGGAACTCACGTCGCGGCCCAGAGTTCACCTGGGAACGCGAAGATCAGATGAAACAAAAGTATCCCCAACTATTCGCAAATGGTACAACCACTACTGAGGCTGAAGCTACGGAATTTCGGGACGAAATTCCAGATCAACGGGGGGAGGATGTGACACCCCAGGAAAACCAGGAAAACCATGCAACTTAACTAGCTTCCTCAGTAAGTACGTGCTAAATTTCGGGACGAAATTTCTTTCAACTTGGGGATAATGTGACAACTCGTATCACAGAACCTTTCTTGATACTTTGATGTAACCTGTATGAATATTACGTGACTAGTTGACGTGTTTGATTGTAATGGAATATTATGTTTTGTTATGCTATGTGCTACGTAATTGTATGTGAATTTTATAAGCTCGGTTGCACAACACTTGTCTGGTCGCACAAGCCATTGGGCCGCACACCTTGTCCCTTTCTCTCACACTCTTCTCGGCCCACTATGCTTGGACTCGAGACCAAGGGCAGCCCATTAATGGGTTCGGCCCACTCCTTATGCGCGTACATGAACCTTTAGGGGGTTAGTTTTCTGATTACTTGCAAAAACAAGAACACACAAACCCTACATCTCTCTCCCTTCCTCTCTCTTGTAACCAGCGACCCCACCCCCATCCCTTAAAGCTTTCGGATTAACTCTTGTTCATCCTCTAATCCGGTTAGTGTTTATTGTTGGTTGTATTATACATGATGTGGTGATATATATGCTCTACATGATGAATTATGGGATGAAATATAATTGATGATGTTATAAACTGTTAACGTTGATGTTCTTGTAATCGGCTCATATATATATATTGGATAGTGTGCATATAAATCGAATGGATTGAAAACATGTTAACATATTTATGATGATGACTCGGATAAGTGATTTGCTATTTTGAATGATTTGATGTACACATGAACTAGGGTGCATCTTAGTTTAGAATCTTCTAGTTAATGATCTGATTGTATGTTCCGTATGATGATTGGTTGATTGTTCTTGCTTAGATCATGATTAGGGTTGCTGAATATTCATTATTGCTGTTAAAAGTGTTGTTTAATCTGATTTGCGAAACTGCCAAAGTTGTTTGCTGTTTTTACGGAATTAAGGAGCTGCAAATTAAGGAAACCAGGAAATCAGTTACGTCTCCGGTCTCGAAACGGGTTGCGAGTCGAGAACCCACAGTCTCGACTCGAGACCACGCCACATCAGCACAAAAACAGCATGACTCGAGATCATGGTCGCGAGTCTTGTTGCGACTCGAGACATGACTCGAGACCGCCTAGTTTCGAGTGATGAACGTATGACCCGAGACCTCCTCAGTTGCGACTCGAGAACTTGTAGGCTACAACTCGAGACCGCACAGTCTCGACTCGGGATCTCTAGTTTCGACTCGAGACCATGTACACGTGCACACTGTTTTGGACTTGCATGCTGTTACGAGCCCAACTATTTGGGCCGCATACTTGGACTTTCCTTATTTACGTAGATGAGGCTATTGGATGTGTTTGTGCCCTGTTGATTAACTGAAGTATTTATACGTGTGTGCCATGATCAATACGTGTATGCAAATGTGTGTAGAAAACATACGTGCACTACCTAAATACGAACCTGACTTGTATGGTACAACTATGTTAGGACGTGGTTGACCACAATATAGCTTGATTGACCTTTGTTTATCTGCCGAGCAAACCAAGGTGAGTTCACACTCTACAAAGCATGGGATTCCCAGGGGTTGGGAATGGGGTTAAGGAACATGGATTCCTCGTCCTTTCTTGGGTAGGACAGTACTGGTTCAGGAATGTAATTCCTCGTCCTTACGGACAGATAACTTTTACTAGACCAAAACTCTATCACGAAGTCCCTCCTTTTTATATCGACTTAAACGCCGGGCCAATGGCGAGCAGGTCATTAGTTAGATAGCGCTATTTAGGTCTGACAAGCCTCACACCGTGCCGCAGAGGACGGGCGTGAACTAATGGATCTGGGCACGTCAATGATGATAGACATTGACAGTTCAGGGCACTTAAATATGACTTTAGTCAGCAGTCGATATGGTAACGAGTCTAGTGTATACATGGGGTAGCCCCCACGGTCGAAATGCCAGATAACTATCATGGGGTAGCCCCCACGGCTGGATTGCCAGAGTTAATGGGTTAAACAGAATTACGTTTTTCAATTATGGGGTAACCCCCACGGCAGGGATGCCAGTTAAAGGAACTGTTTTTGGAATAACTTAAAACAAACACCCAACTGTGAACTCGCTCAACATTATTGTTGACTCGTTACTACATGCTTTGCAGGTCAATAGGTACTTAGCTGGAGCTTGCATGGGGAGTGTCGTTGTGGGACATGGACAGTTGTGTGCCATGTTAAACCTTTGGATATTTAAACTTAAGTTTTGGTTTTGAACATTATGCTTCCGCTCATAACTTAAACTATGTTGGTTTTGGACACTAATTGTGTTGGTTGGACTTTTATAATTAATTACTTGCTTGTTCAATATGATTAGTGGTTTGATCATGGTCAGTCACGCCTCCAAGCGGTGATACCCCGCGTGTGGATTTTGGGGGTGTGACAATGGCAAACCAACTCGAACCTCACTAGTAAATCATAAACATTTGCGACAATAATAGGGCGGACATTCGGTTATAAGACAACTTATGATATTAGATTATTAGCAACAAATTTTTTTGTGTGGGTATGAGATGAATAGTATGGTATTTAGATGATACCGAGTCAAATACCCAAAACATGCATACATGTTTAACCGAACAATGCCGGTCAACAATTTATTTTTATTTGTCCTTTGTAATGGAGTAATCTAGTAATCCACTCATTTACAGGTTTTATATTTCCAATTTTCTTGGAGAGTAAAATTAATTAAAAATTAAAATAGTAAGAAATGTATTTGAAAATCATGACTAGTAATTTTTAACACTTTAGAACACAATTTTACAAATCTGGTATGAGACAAGATTATTAATGGGGAAATCTCGAAACTAGCCAAGAATTGGTCAACATTTCGAAACTAGCCAAAGGAAACGTCTTGTAGAGACGCTACCACGTTGCTGAAATGTCTTGACAATGGACCAATCACTGGCTGCCACGTGTCCGACAATGCTGAAACGTCTCAGAAGTCTTAGCTGAGACGTCTTAACATGGCTTGAGACGTTTCCACACGGCTTCATATGGCTTTAGACGTTTCCACATGGCTTAAGACTTTTCCACATGGCTTGAGACGTTTCCCCATGGCTTAAGACTTTTCCACATGGCTTGAGAACTTTCCACATGGCTTGAGCCATTTCCACATGGCTTGAGCCCTAAAATGACATTTAACTCTTTATAAATTTAACCTTAAAGTACGTTAAATATATATAAAATTAAATAAAATAGTTAGTTGTTAGGATTTTTCATATTTTTTTAAAGTTTTATACTTTTTCTTAAGTTTTAATGTCTTTTAGAGTTCTTATACACACATACATACACACCATGTTGTAATACATATGAGAATTTCAAAAGAATAATTTTTCACAATATTAAAAGTTTTAGTAATTAAAAGTTGCTTGTAACACACCATGTTGTAATACATATGAGAATTTAAAACATATTTTCAATTTTTAAACTAATCTTCCTCACGATTTTTAAACATATTTTATGGTGTAATTTTTAAGAAAAAAAGAAACGTAAACGTAGAAAAAAGATATAAGAGTTTAAAAATCATGAGGAAAATTAGTTTAAAAATTGAAAATATGTTTTAAGTAATCGTATTATGTTACAAAACTTTTAATTACTAAAACTTTTAAGATTATGAAAAATTATTCTTTTGAAATTCTCATATGTATTACAACATGGTGTGTATGTATGTGTGTATAAGAACTCTAAAAGACTTTAAAACTTAAGAAAAGTAAAAAATATGAAAAATCCTAACAACCAACTATTTTATTTAATTTTATATATATTTAACGTAATTTAAGGTTAATTTTATAAAGAGTTAAATGTCATTTTATGGCTCAAGTCATGTGAAAATGGCTCAAGCCATGTGGAAAGGTCTTAAGCCATGTGGAAAGGTCTCAAGCAATGTGGAAACGTCTCAAGCCATGTGGAAAAGTCTTAAGCCATGTGGAAAAGTCTCAAGCCATATGAAGCCGTGTGGAAACATCTCAAGCCATGTTAAGACGTCTCAGCTAAAGCCATGTGGAAAAGTCTCAAGCCATATGTGTGTATAAGAACTCTAAAAGACTTTAAAACTTAAGAAAAGTAAAAAACTTTAAAAAATATGAAAAATCCTAACAACCAACCATTTTATTTAATTTTATATATATTTAACGTAATTTAAGGTTAATTTTATAAAGAGTTAAATGTCATTTTATGTCTCAAGCCATGTGGAAAGGTCTTAAGCCATGTGGAAAAGTCGCAAGCCATGTGGAAACGTCTCAAGCCATGTGAAAAAGTCTTAAGCCATGTGGAAAAGTCTCAAGCCATATGAAGCCGTGTGGAAACGTCTCAAGCCATGTTAAGACGTCTCAGCTAAGACTTCTGAGACGTTTCAGCGTTGTCGGACACGTGGCAGCCAGTGATTGTTCCATTGTCAAGACGTTTCAGCAACGTGGTAGCGTCTCTACAAGACGTTTCCTTTGGCTAGTTTCGAAATGTTGACCAATTCTTGGCTAGTTTCGAGATTTCCCAATACTCCTCCAAACTTTTGCTATTTTTTTTTTGAACGGCCAACAAAAATATTATTCAATATAGTGAAACGCTAGTCACCAAAATTACAAGAAAACATATTACACCATAAAACATACGCCAGCCGAAACAAAGACAACGACTAAACAAAAACGTCAAATTTCTTCCAGTCTTCCCATCTCATTCCGACTTCCTTCGACCTGTTCTTGACCCATAAGTATCCCATCGATTTAACTTCCTCCAAACTTTTGCTATTGCCGCTCCAAACTTATCCATAACTTTTAATGATGATGTATCTGTGCATCAACAAAAAAGTGATATTAGATGTGATGGATCATTGCATTAAAGTAATGCAACCCTTTGATATCTTTATTGCATTACGTATATAACATTAATGCAACAAAAAAGAATGTGGCAATGGCTTTTTACACTATTTATAGAAAATCATTATATGCACACATATAGATCAAAAGTATAAAAAAATAATGTGGATAACTATGAGAACTTACAATTACGTGTTAATTCATATTTAGTTAGGTCATAAATAAGTGATTATTGGTGAAATTCTAATAAGAATAAAATAAAAGGTTAAAAAACACAAAATTATGTGTGAATACGCATGTGTTTTGACATATTCCATGTGACCAACCAAGAACATTCATATAATATAATGACAGAAAATTTGAAGATATCTTTTATGGTTTTTTATTTTCTTTTATGTTTTTATATGATGCTTAGGATTTCATCACATGATAACATTCGTTTTGTAATTACATGTATTGCATATTATGTATGTGTTAAACATTACAAGTTTGACACCACAATTATGTGTATCATGAGATAGTCATAAAGGCAGGGGTGGATCCAAGGGTGTTTTGGGGGTTCCCAGGAACCCTCCGGTTTGGCAAAAATGGAAAAAATTAGTGAAAACCTTGTATGATTTGGAAAAAATTCGTAAGAATCTACTAAAAGGAATCCGGTGAAAAAAAATTACTAGATCCGCCACTACATAAAGGGTCACATGATCACTACAACTATGTGATCTTAGATGACATAGTTGTGATGTGCCGCACAACGGTTATTAATTTCTTTATTAAGAGACAACTTATGAGAGGCGGACCATGGGTCACTCTTGTAATTAGCTCTATTGATTTTCCAATTAGTTGTGTATTAATGAATAAACTCATCTTTTTTTCAACCATAAAAAAATCATTAATTAAAAAGAAAACAAACAGGAACTAACATAAAATACATTTATAAAATTCATTAAATAAGCTCTAGATCCCTGATCCAGAAACATCACGTTTATAATTTACACATTACATCAAATCTACACTACATGAGCTACTACAACCAATTAAAATTCCTTAGCAATAGAGAATACATTACTTTAATATCGTTCATGACTTTTTTTAATCACATCTCCTTGTTAATTTTTTTTAACGGCAAGGAATGACGTGCTAACCATCGTGACACCGGGCGTTGTGGCCAAGGTCGACTACTCGACCGCCGCCAACCCTTGGCTCTCCCAGATGCGAAGAAACCCGACCACCACCCTCCCGAAGGCACGACAGTGGAATAATCGGTAAAACCACACCAAATTATCCATAATAACATCTTAAATTCGAATCCTAACTTATGCAAAATGAGGGTTGGTATTCTTTGGAGAATGTTTTGAGATAATTTATTGAGTAAAATGTGAAAATGGTCACTGAGTTCAAGCAACTTTTACCACTTCTGTTAAAAAATGAAACCTTTTGTATCTAGTTCCCTGAGATTTCATTTTTGTTGTCATTTTCATCAAATTGACAAACTGAGTTAGAATTTTCTGGTAACTTCTCTCATTTTTGTCGTTTTCCTCATTTAGTTAAAATACATTATGACAAAATGACGATTATACCGGTCATTAAAATGAGGAAAACGACAAAAATGAAAGAAGTTAACAGAAAATTCTAACCCATTTTACAAATTAGATTAAAATGACAATAAAAATGAAACCTTAGAGACCCAGATACAAAAAAGTTTCATTTTTAAAGTGAAGTGACAAAAATGACCTAAATTAAAAGACCATTTTGACATTTTAGTCTAATTTATTTGAGAACATTGTCTATTGTACTTTCTCCAATCCCCTCACATAAGTACACAACAATAAGAAATTTAAACAAGATTTAGGGATTTGGGGGATGAAATCAATGTGCCAACCAAGCTCCACCATACTTAATTTTGGCATCCCCGCAAAGCATGCCAAAAAAAATGTTTTGCACAAGTACACACTTCACTTTTTATTTCCATGTTTCATGTTTGTCTACACTATTCTTATTGGATATTCCACTATGACGTGGTTTGTTTTGTAAAAACCTGATTAGTGTCCGTTTGGGTCGGGTGTATCTGTCTTGTTTAGCGTTTTGCCCTTTTAGGTCGGAGATATGTTTTAATGAAGTCTTCTTTAAAAAAAATTGCATTTGAACACCAGAAAAGTTTTTAAGATGATTAGGTCACAAATTTATAGTATTTTATGTATATCTAAAGATCACAAATATGATCAATACTTCTTTACTCGGGTATGTTGCTCTCTACCCTAAAACTTATGACTTATTTATCAAAAAACACATGAAGATGTTTAATTCTTACTTCAAAGGTGAATCATAGAATACCCTTGTGATTTACTTAATTAAAGTTCTATTTTTCTTTTACACATTTTCAAAGGTGAATCATAGAATACCCTTGTGATTTACTTAATTAAAGTTCTGTTTTTCTTTTACACATTAACAATTTCAACCCTTGAGATCATTAACCCATCTCTATGATTCTTTTCTAAGGCATCACTTTGAAAATATTACTTTTAGTTTGCTACAAGCTTTTTATGCAAAATTATATACTTTACATGGCCTTTTTATGCAAAATTATATACTTTACATGGCCATTAGCAATTAAGTTGCAACAAATTAAAATAATCAACTTTGTACTTATGGTGTAATTTTGTATTTGTTTCTTGTCCCTTCTAGCTGCTTGCTGGAAGTGGCTGTTTTAATGCAAATTTAATATGCTTGCTTAAAAAGAAAAAAAAAACTTATTACTTTGGATGTAATATATACAATTATTTACATTGGCATAGGCTTTTGATTAAAAAAAAAAGCAAATACTTTGCATAGCCACTTACAAGTTGCAACAAGTTAAATGATCAACTTTTTACTTATTATCTACTTGCTCACTTTCGATGTGCAATATATATTATTTTAATTTAATTTAATTTAATTTGCCATAGGCTTTTGATAAGAAATTATATACTCTACCTAGTCACTAGCAAGTTGTAATAAATTAACATAATCAACTTCTTTTACTTATCTTTTTTTAACGGCCTTATTAGTTATTATCTACTAGTTCACTTTCGATATGATAATGTGGTGTGTGTGTATATATATATATATATATATGGATTAGGTTCAAACGTGAACAAAATCCCAAGTGTGAACTGCGTGAACTGATCTGGGCCCTTGATTTTTATGATCTTGAGATTAAAGTCAGTGGCATGATGGTAATTATTTGGTTAATTTTTTCCATTTAATTAAATACAAAAAGGGTATATGTGTAATTTCAATCTTAAATTTATTGCATAAATCTCTCACAAATCAAGTAATCAATTATCCTCTTAAATTGATTGCATAAATCTCTCACAAATCAAATCAAGGATTAGGAAAGATGTAACTTAATTCAATTATTAAAATAATTATTTGTTTAAATACGATGTACACATGTGTATTCTGATTTTGCCCTCTTTTTAATGCGATGTACACACGTGTATATCGTCTGTTTTGTGATATCTCAGAATTTTTTTTGTATTGAATGTTGATGTACACCTGTGAATTACTGTACACATATGTACGATGCTGAGTACACATGTGTACTGTTCTATTTATATCCAAGTATACATGTGTATACTGTTGAAATATGAAGGTTACGTGCATCTTAAAAATCAAAATTTGAATTCTGGTGATGAAATCTGAAATAAAAATTAAAATTGAAATCTGGTGATTTGTTGTTTGTTTTGATAATTATCTTATTATTAAATAAACATAATGTGGATAATGAATTTAAATTAGGAACGATGTAACTTAATTCAATTATTAAAATAATGATTTAAATCTAATTTTTTATATAATTACAATCCTACCATTAACAACTAAAAAGGAAATCAAGGGTCCAGATCTGTTCACGCAGTTCACTCTTGGGAGGTTATCTGGACCCTTGATTTCCTTTTTAGTTGTTAAGGGTAGGATTGTAATTATATAAAAAATTAGATTTAAAACATTATCCTATATATTAATAAACCAAGCTTATGAATAGTAGTTGTCACATCATGATAAATAGTAACAAATAGTAAATTTTCCTTATTGGTTGGTTGTCTTTGTTGACTTCTTTATAGTGAGTTCCATCCTTTGATGTTATTGTTTATATACTTTTGGTTTCTTTAATATGATCTATTTGTATGTTTGGTAAAGTGGTTTGTGTGGTGTTTTAGTTTGCAAAGATGATGGGTTCAAGTCTCACTCTTTACATTTTTTTATATCTATTATATTAACTATTACCTATTACCTATATATTACCTATATAAACAAAGTTAATGAATAGTGTTTTAATGCTACATGGTATCGTTGTTTCATCGTTAATCACGAGTGTCGTACGATTGTACGAACAATAACGCTATCGCACAACTTTTTGTTGGTTTTCTTTAACTTTTAATGATTTATTTATTTTAGTTTCTGGGGTAGGGATGAGCACGGTGCCAACCGATACCGAATCCGAATCGGTACTTGTACCAAAAATGCTGGTTACGGTACCGGTTTATGATGGTAAAACCAGTGGCGAACCGGTACCATGAACGCCAAAAGTCGGTACCGAATTGTTACTTAATATATTTCGGGAAATTCGGTACCGATACCCAATACCATTGGCTCATATCTGACCATGAGTTTCATACGAACATCATTACCATATAACTTTTTTGGTTGATTTTCTTCAGGTTCTCTTTTAGTGTTTTTTTTTTATATTTTTTTAATTTTTGTCAGTGGTTCCATGCGCAAAGCTCTCGCAGTGATTTCAAAATACATATAAACACAGACTAAATCACAAAAGAAGTACGCCGCAACGCGGCGACCATAATAAACCTAGTTATTTTAATAATTGAATTAAGTTACATCTTTCCTATTTTAAATTCATTATCCACATTATGTTTTATTTATTAGTAAGATAATTATCAAAACAAACAACAAATCACCATATTTCAATTTTAATTTTTATTTCAAATTTCATCACCAGAATTCAAATTTTGATTTTTTAAGATCCACGTAACCTTCATATTTCAACGGTATACACATGTGTACTTGGATATAAATAGAACAGTACACATGTGTACTCAGCATCGTTCATATGTGTAATTAGCTACATAATACATACATAGAAACAATACCTGTAAAACTATTTTATATTTAACAAATTACAAGTTCCATAATGTTTTCCAAACCAAACAAAAAAACATATAATTACAAGTTCCAGTTTCGTAAAAACAATAAACCCAACATAATCGTAAAAACAAAAAAACATAATCTTTTACAACTATTCGCCACGTTGTATGCTGAATCATCCTTATCGACCAAGCAAACAAACATATGTGAATCATCCTTATCGACCTCGTACGTGAATCATCCTTATCGACCTTTTATCTCCACTTTTTTCGTTAACGACATATCCTATAACAGCACAAAAAAACTCAGCTACTAATACTTTGCATAATTCACAAGTGTACATCAACAACCTTACACATTCAATACACAAAAAAATCTGAGATATCACAAAACAGAAGTTATACACATGTGTACATCGCGTTAAAACACATAGCGAAATCAGAAATACACATGTGTACATCGCATTAAAATCAGAATACACATGTGTACATCGCATTAAAACACAAAAATCATGAAAATAGAATAACGGATGGGGAGCAATCAAACTGGATCAGAGATCACAGTTGTCACTAACAAGAGTCTGGCGATTAAAATGTATCAGAAGGCAAGCCAGTTGGTTGCTAAATAAATTAGACGGCAGAAACAAAGCGACTAACGCATAATTTCACGACCTAATATCAAATTGTACCTTTTAAAGCCAAAATCTTCAAAATCGGATTCATAAGAGCCAAGTCATCAGTAATCGGCCTACGTAGTGGCTGCATTGGCATGTTCATGTCAATGATCACCACACTATTTTGCGGCGACGTTTCACGAACACATATAAACTTATCCGACTCCATCGTTACATTCGTAAACGTAATAAACTGCGGATTGATCCCTATACTCGGCAACTGCAACATCACAACACTCAAAATCAAATCCATAACAACACATAACTAGATCACTATCCAGCACACTTCCACAAAACACATCAATCATTTCATTCAATCATTCCACAGATCTGGAATCACACTACACAGAAGTTCATTATTTTCCAAATTCTCCAAATCTAAACAACACAATAAAGTAAAATGCAGCAAAACATCACCTCGGGCAAAATTAACCCAAAATAAACCTGACTGAACAACTTTTTCACAATAATCGAAGTGCGATTCTAATTTTAGCAACAAATATTACAGAATTACAATAATAAGTAAATCTGCATCTGTGAATCTACCAAATATATATCAATTCACTATATATCAATTCACTATGTACATCCGCCATGGTGACCGGAGAGAGATCAAAACGACGACGTATCAGATGCGGTTATTCTGTTAGGGATTTGATTTGATACAAAACCCACAAAAAACCAACAAAATGCACAAACACAAAACACTAAATCTCCAAAAAACATACCGAGAGAAATCGAGAGATCAGGCTTTTTTTCTTCGATTCCGGCGATGCAGCGATCCAGCGAACTTCACCTGTTGATCAGCGATCCGGTGATCCAGCGAACTTCACCTGTTTTTTCGATTCAGATCTGAGAAACGATCCAGCGAACTTCATCTGTTGATTAGAAAAACTAGGAGACGAGGAACAGAGTTTTCCGATGATAAAACGATCCGGCGAACAACCCCTATTTTTTCTTCGATTCTGGTGAATGTGAGAGAGAAAATTGGATGTTGAAGAAAGTTTGAATATTGATTTGTGAGAGAGAACGCGATTTATGCAATCAATATAAAATGGAAATTACAGATATACCCTTTTTCATTTAATTAAATGAAAAAAATTAACCACATATTTACTGTCATGCCACTCACTTTAATCTCAAGATCATAAAAATCAAGGGCCCAGATCAGTTCACGCAGTTCACTCTTGGGATTTTGTTCACGTTTGAACCTAATCCTATATATATATATATATATATATATATATATATATATAGTAGGAGTTGTGTAGAAAGTCTATTTTTCCTAGAAAGTCTAGGAAGCAATAATAATTGGACATGTGTCATGGATGTATTTTAACTAGAAGGGCAAACATGTAATTTCATATTTTAATTTTATTTTTGGTAATTATCTTCAGTAACTAATATTTGCATGATCATGTATGTAACCGATTATATGCATGATTTTCGGGATTATAGTTTTTTTTTAATCCAAATCTCTTCCAAATATCACGAACACGAAACACATATCTATATATAATAATTTCGATCATTCTATTCTTCACCAGCATCGTTCATATTCAATATTTTTTCAGAGTGAAAAATCATGGCTTCGAACACACTTGTTGATGGTGGAGATGGTAATTACAGTTTTTTTTCTTTACTTTTGTAGTATTTTGTGTTGGTTATTATAATTTTTCTGCAAAATCGTCAGTTTGTTCTTGATGCTGTGTTTTAACAGCCAGAGAGGTTGAGGTTTTTGTGTTTATTTGATTCTATAAGGTGAGTGATGGTTTGTAATCTGAAGATCATTTTTTTTCTTAAGATATTTCATGGTGTGTTTTAAATTCCATATTTGTCATTTATATGCCAAACCATCATCTTGTTATTGGTGTTGTGTTTTAACAGTCATACAGGTTCAGTTTTTTTGTGTTTATTGATTTACATAAGGTGACTGATGGTTTGTAATCTGAAGATCACCCTTTTTTTTAGATATTGAATGGTGTGTTTTAACTTCCATATTTGTAGTTTTATGTTTTGTTTATTTAAACTCTTTCTGAGAATCCATCAGCCTGTTATATGTGATGTGTTTTAACAGTTATTGAGGTTGAAGTTAATGTTTTTTAAATTTTCATCTTGAATGATGTGTTTTAACAGTAATGTGTTTTACCAGTTATGTGTTTTAACAGATATTGAGGTTGTAGTCAACGTTTTTTTTTAAGTTTCATTGAATGGTGTGTTTTAACTTGCATTATTTTGTTCTTTCCCATGGCTATTAGTTTCTTAGCATTCAGGTCAGATTTTTTTGTTTTGGTGTGTTATATAAGTTCATTAGTTGGTAGCATGGTCAGTATGTTTTTTTACTTTGGCCTGGGTTTTTTTTGTTTTCATCACATTGTGTTTTACAAATGTGTTATATGCTCATTTTTTGTCATGTGTTGTAGATGCACCCAATTACCAATTACGTGGTGTTGAACAAGTCTCTCCAAACTCTGGAACAAAGAGATATATTCCAGATTCACCCTCTTCGTTGACGCCAGCAGAGGGCATGTTATTTGACACAGTTGATGATGCGTATAACTTTTACAAAACTTACGCAGAAGCTGGAGGTTGGACTGTTAGGAAGGGCACACAGCACGAGAACCGTGGTATTGTTATAAATAAGTATTTTTTTTGTTCAAAAGAGGGTCAAAAATAGTTTCGACCGGTCGATACTTTAGTCGAACAGCCGTCTGATAGGTGGGTACGTAGGGTACCATCCAAAAGGACCGGATGCCACGCTGCGATCAGAATAAAGCTTACCGATGCCAAGAAGTATTTGCTGTATCTTTTTACAGAGGCGCACAACCATGATTTTGTGCACGAAGAAGATTTACATCTTCTCAAGGAAAACAGGGGTATTAATCGTGCACACGAAGAGATGATAAACAAGATGTCACATCTCAACATTGGTCCTGTTCGTGCATTTAACATTATGAAGGAAGTGTATGGTGGGTTTGACAAAGTCGGTGCGACCAAAGTCGATTTTAAAAATTTCAAGAAAGAATTAAATCTTTTTATCGGAGTGTTTGATGCTGAAATGTTTGTCAAGCGATTAATGAGGAAAAAGGAGTTTTTACCGAATTTCTCTTGTGAATATGAAACGACAGACGAAGGTGTGTTGAAGTGCATTTTTTGGGCCGGCGAGGATATGAAGAGGAATTATTATATGTTTGGAGACGTTATATCATTTGATGCTGCCTACAAGCGTAACAAGTAACGACGAGATTAATTTTTTATATATTCATTGTGTTTTAAAACCTACTGTGTTATAAATACATTATGATCTATTGTCATCGCTGATTGTTTGTTTTGCAGGTATAACATGATGTTTGTCCCTTTCACTGGGATTGATAATCATAATAGGAATGTCACACTTGGTGCTGCAATTCTCGGTTCTGAAACGACAGAGACGTATAGCTGGTTACTTAAGGCGATCAAGAACGCATATGGGTACGCGCCTCCCGTAATCGTTAGTGACCAAGACCCTGCGATGAAAAGGGCAATAGCGGATGTTTGGCCTGAGTCGAGGCATCAGTTATGTATGTGGCATATCATGGATAAACTCACTACAAAGGTCTGTTTTTTCTATGACAGGGTTTTCTTTTTTTTACATGTGTTTTTTTTACTGTGTTTTAATATTTGTTTTTTAACATACATGCTAAAATGTTCCCTTAGGTTGGGGCTGCCCTGTGTTCAAATACAGATTTCAGGAAAAGATTGTCTGCAGTTGTTTGGACTGATTCTCTATTGCCCGAAGCGTTTGAGACCGAATGGGCAGCTATTTTAAATGATTTCAGTTTAACCGACCATGAATGGCTGACGTATATATACGGGCTACGTGAATCATGGATTGCAGCTTACTGTCGGGAAGAAGAAATGTCTGGTCTTATGCGGACATCATCTAGGTCCGAAAGCGAGAATCACTTTTTTTTGGCAAGATTAGCAATCCAAAGTGCACGTTGGTTGAATTTCTTAGCCACTTCGACACAGCTATTGAAGCGCAAAGACACGAGCATCGAAAAAACGATCATGACACTCGATACACCAACCCTGGAGAGTGGAGTGATTTTGTTCTCGAGAAGCAAGCAATTCAGATATATACCAAAACTATATTTTTTGATGTTCAACTCGAGATTCAACATGCTATTCATCGTTGTACTAGTGTCAGATTAGATCACGTCGGTGATTTCATTAAGTTTTTTTTATAAAGGATCTCGATCAGCCATGTTCTTCGTTCTTCGAGGTGATATTTTGTTTTACGTTATGTATACATTTTTTTTAATTATCCATCTTTTATATGAACTATGTTTTATGGATATTAAATGTCACAGGTTATGATACGCGAGGAGGATGTTACTGTTAAGTGTAACTGCAACAGGTTTGAGCAGTTTGGATTGTTGTGCAGTCACATTTTTTGCGTGTTACGGATTCTTGATGTAAGGGAGTTTCCGAAACAATATATATTGAGGCGTTGGACGCGTGAAGCTGTTCCAAATAGTTCCCCTGGTCCATTCTTACGAATGGTGGAGATCCAGATCGTAGTGAGGAGGTTAACCGTTATGTTCGTGAGATTAGTCACGCAACTGAGTATGTTGTGAACAAGTTGATTTCAAAATTTGATCAGTTGTGTGATTTTCATGATCACATCAAGCAGTTTATGTCAGTCGCTGATGAAGCTCAAATAAATGCACCTCCCAAGACACGACGTAATCGATTTGCTGAACTGCTGGGAGTTGCTCCAGATAGCACGGCCACTATCCGTGTTCCAGTTGGTACCAGGTTCAAGGGTTGTGGTTCTCATAAAAGCCTTAAATCTTAAAAGGAGCGAGCCATAAGTCAGTCTGGAAGTAAACGTCGTCAATGTTCATTACGTAAAAAATATGGTCATAACAGAGTAACGTGTTGGAAATACACCGTGGCTGTGCCTGAGGCAGGTGCTTCGCGGAATGCTGAAGGTAATGAAGCTACATGGTTTAGGGTTTAGGGTTTAGCATTAGGGTTTAGCTTTAGGGTTTAGTTTTAGGGTTTAGGATTTAGCTTTAGGGTTTAGGGTTTAGCTTTAGGGTTTAGCATTAGGGTTTAGCTTTAGGTTTAGCCTTTAAGGTTTAGCTTTTAGGGTTTATAGTTTAGATTTTACGGTTTAGCTTAGGTTTTAGCCTTATTTTTTAGCTTTAGGGTTTAGAGTTTAGGAGTTAGGATTTAGGGTTTAGGGTTAAGAGATCTTAGTTAGGGTTCGACGAGCCGGTTCCAACGCCGCTGGAATGAGTCCAATCGGAGTTTGTTTGAGTCGGTTCCCCGCTGTTCCCCACTTTTTTAGTGTTCCCCAATGAACCTTCCCCTATATATATATATATAGAGTAGGGTTCCTACGGAAAGTGTGTTTTTCCTAGAAAGTCTAGGAAGTGATCTGGTCCATCAGATTGGTGTGTTTAAGGGTTGAGATTAAATCAATGGCAATCTTGTAATATTTAACTATATTTAATAGATTGTTTTAAATGAGTAGGGGCAATTTCGTCAATAACAATGTTTTAAATCAATCAGAAATAACCGTCAGCATATCATATCTCCTTATTACACGCGAATTTCCCTCTCTCTCACTTTCTCTCTCTAAACCCACAACGAAAACACCCTAAAATCATACCAAAAATACCTAAAATCATGGATGAAGATAAGAGATTTTCCAACTTCTATATACGCAAGATCAAACGGACATTGTGTTCGGTGTTTTAGTAGGCGACTAGGGTTCAATCGTGTTCTATATTGAAGTATTTGATGTTTGCAGGGAAGAGATTCAAAAAACATGGGGATTTGAACAAGATGGATGGAAGCAGACTTGAAGTCGCCGGAAGAAAAAACACAGTCACCGGAAGCAGAGTTGAAGTCGCCAGAACCATAGGTGTGTGTTTTAAATAACAAATGTGTGTAGGATTTCCGTTTGTTGGGGATGACTGTGTTTTCATTGGTTGTGTTTGGTAATGTGTTTTATGGTCAGTATATGTAGGTTTTATAGAGTAATAATTTGGGTTTGTGGATGTTCTATAGAGTAGTAATTTGGGTGTGTGGGTTGTGTTTTAAAAACTTTTTTTGTTAATGGGTTTGCCCACAAATGTGTTTTATGGGCAGGTTATGTAGGTTTTATAGATTAGTAATTTGGGTTTGTGGATTCTGTTTTAAAAACTCTGTTTGTTAATGGGTTTTCCCTAAAATGTGTTTTAAATAGATGTGTTTTAAGGTCAGTTTGTCTAGGTTTTATAGATGAGTAAGTTGGGTTCGGGGATTGTGTTTTAAAAATATAAATGTGCTACTGGGTTTTCTCATAAATGTGTTTTACCATGAACTGGCACCTGTGTGTTTTACAATTATAATTGATTTGTTAAGTTTTGAAAGCCTAATGAACTGTGATTTATAAGGGGAATGTGGGATTGGGAATTGTGTTTTATAAATCCTAAACAAGTGTTTTTCAGTTAAACGGAGAAAGAGTGAGAGAATAAAAGGAAAATGGCTTTCAAAAGTACCCGGAAACAAACCTGACAAACCAATTATGCTGGATGAATCAGACACAGAAGAAGCATCACCTTTACAAGGTGCGGTTAGTTGTGGCGGTGAAGGGTGGGGGGTAACTTATATGGCTATCTGTCTGACCAGTTGTGTTTTTTTTGTTACTAACAGTTGAACCTGTTAACAAAACTACAAAAACGGTAGACAACAAAGTAGACTGCGCACAACAACCGTCTGCTAGCACCCTTCTGTCTGACATTGCAAATCTGTTTCCGAACGTAATGGATAAAAATGACGATTTACAGTCGGAACCCAACGAAAATCGTGAAATGCCCATATGTAAGTTAGATGAACAAACGTGAAACCATATGTTTGATATGTAAAACACAATGCATAATACTAAAATCAACTTTTATGGGCATTATTTCAGCTGACGCAAGCAACAATGGTATCGAAACCGGTAAGAAGCGGAAGGACAAAAAGGCTGGAATCCAACCGGAACAAAAGAACGCTGCGGTTATACCAACAGTCAATAAGCCTAAAGAAGTAGCACACGGTAAATTGAAATTATAAACTAAATTTCAGTTACTAAAAAGTCTGACTTGCTGATCGGCTTCGTGTGTTGGTGTTTTATCAGACACCACGATAGAAGATTCAGATGATGATTTTGACTACCCACCTTGGAAAAAAACGAGGTCGGGTGCTAGCCCACAAGTTGTTGAAAAAACACAACGACCCCCAGATGCTAGGTCAAGCAAAGACTCAAAAACACGCAATAGGCCAACAACGGTCAAAAATTACATACCACTTCAGATGGGAAACTAACCTTGCGATTAGCTCTTAAGCACATGGGGGAGTTGATGGAATCTTTGAACGAAAATCAACGGGGGTGCCACACCCCGACTTTCCACGTGTTACCGGTGGGCCCGGTGGGGAGTATCGTGACGTGGTTGGCAACATAATAGTCAAACAACACAATATATAAATGCACAGCGGAAGCAGAAGATAAATATATTACAATCCGAATATAAAGTAATATCCAGTATTACAACGGAAAGTAAAGGATCCACAAGCGGATCTTAAAAACATAAATTCTATTCAACAGACTTTAGACGCCTAGAACTTGCAAGATTCCTTATTAACGTCCTGAGCAGCTTCCAGCCTATTACGTACTTGTACCTGTCACTTAGACTTTTGAAAATACGTCAGTTTTCACTGGTAAATACACTCAACTGACTCATTTGAAAAGAGTTTAAGAAAATTGATTTAGATGCACCAGGCACAACACATTTTGACACTTTGATTAAAATGCACAGAGGCAAAATTTAATCTTTTATACTTGGGACAACTATATTTATAATCTTGTATACAGATTTACATGTTCGTTGTACGTTCAGGGCCCGATGTAGAAACCGAGTCAGATTAACAGACACGCCACAAGTATAGGCCCACAAGAGAGTGAGATACCGTTATTACTTAAGCAACTGTCAGGTGTATGCCTACACCCCGTGCTTAAGACGTGGCCATTTTATAATACAATGATGTCAGGGATATCTGGGACATGGTCATTAACCCCTAAAGGCTTTTATTTCAAACAATACAGATTAAACCGGGTTACCTCAATAATTTAACCACAATAAGATTAAATATTCAATACCCGACCAAGCGGTATTTTTATAATACCGTATCCCAAGCCGTATAGGGAAAATAAGTTAAGAGTATTTACCTGAGCTAGCTCCTGTCTTAAATAGCAAGAATTTAATATCTCAGCCGTATTCACTTAAGTAAGCGTAGGTACAATTTACCGGAAGGCTCTAGTCAAGGTCCTATGCACGAAATGTGATCACTTAAGAGAAGTCCTTGGCTCCAGAAATGCTCCAAATGTGCAGATGAAGGTGTGAGGGACTTGTTGCAACTCATGGCCTTTATATAGTGTTTTAAACACCACAAATTGTTGACAAGCAAGTCTAGCACTGACCACAAATCACTAACATGTGTCCCTAGTGCTTAGGGGGTGCCTAGGGGTCGCCCACAATGCAAAAAGATCGATTAAAGGTCGGATATGTGCGAAAACAGAAAGCTGTTCGCATTTTCTGCATCTGACGTCCTGACGCGGCCCGCGTAAGGTTTCATTAACCTTTACGCGGCCCGCCTGACCCCTGTAAACAGATTTTTCATTTTCTGTTTTCCACATCTTGCCCCTTGGTTCTTCGAAAGGTCAACCAAGCTTATATTTTGCAATTTGACCCCTTATTATTTACCTACAAGGGCTTTAGGACTTATACCCACTTTGCCAAGTCCCTGGACACTTCTGGTTAACCCGAAAAGTCATAACTTTCAACGTTAACGCTTTAACCCCTCGCTTACGAATTTGATCATAACTTTCTCATACGATAACGAAACTTTATGAAATTTATATCGTGCATTCTAGTGAGCATACTTAATAGTTACAAAGCTTCGGGTTTGTCAAAAGGTCACTCAGAGGTATAACTTAAACATGTTGACACATTTAACCCCTGTAGTTTGTAATCTCTCACTTTTAGCTTCGTATGATCTATGATTTATTCGTTTGATGGTATAAACATTATGTAGGGTTAATGTACAATATATTTATTCACTGTTGACATTTAGAACTCGTATTTTCATATACTTTTCAAGTTTGTCAACTTTAGTCCCTTCAGAACATTCTTTCACACGTTCAAACATATGACACGTGTCAACGCATTATAGGACGTGAATTTTCGAGGTGTTACATCCTCACCCCCTTAAAAGAAATCTCGACCTCGAGATTTGTTAAGGTAAGGGAAGTATTTTCTACCTTATATTGGGCTTAATCTTCCCCAGTACCTTTGAGCCTCTAAGGCACTCCAATTGACCTTTATAATAGGCACATGTATCTTTTTGGAGCTTCTAATCCTGTCGATCCTTAATCGACACAGGTTGCTCATACTATCATAGTTCTTCATATTATTATGTGATAGTGCTTTTCGACTTATTGGTGACACGTCGCTAAATCATTAGTGTGGGTCACATTTCGCGCTCCACCAAGCCCCTTAAATAGGTCTTGGCTCGTAAGCTATTTGATCTTGATACATTCGATTTCCTTCGAATGATTCTATATTCTCAAAGCTTAACTAGCCTGATAATTTAACAAATTTAGCACACCCTTCCAGGGTGATATCTATTGTTGAACCTTATTCCTTAACAAGAATTTAGGAGGTTTGCTATTTTCATTAATCCTTAATTTTCTGCCGAATACTGGCATCTTACAGATGATTATGAATTTGCGTGATCTTATTGGTCGTTTCTAATACAACTTTCAGATCCTGATGATTGGACTTACCAATCTATTGTCCTATCAATGGACGTTTAACATTCCATCTATACAAGGTCTTCAAAGGAGCAGCCTTGTTGCTTATACATCATTATTATAGAAAAGCTTATCTTAAGGTAAGATGGTTATTCTAACCACTGTTTAACTAATCTTACGAAATAGCTAATCCTTACAGTTAGTCGAACGAATCGACTATCCTGGCAGGTAATAGCGATTCTTAATTGTTGCCTAAGTAGGGTTGCGGTAACAATGCATAATCAAAATGAACCGTCTTTTATATTTAACTATACCGAATTCTCTGGATATTGAGTTAGGCTATATGAATCTATATCTTAAATTTTACTTAATCAGGGTTTCGGTTATTCCATAATCAACATGAGTTCTCACAACACTTCAACCCAAAGCGGGATGTTAGTCTTAACTTTACTTGCCTCTTGGGAGGTAAACAGGGCAGTCTTAGGAGAAGATAATCAAGATACAAGGAGGTTACATAGATTTTCCCAATCTCAGGCTCCAGTTCATCCATCCTTGCTCGTGCCAAATGAGTGACACTTTTATGTTACTAGTCCACAAATTCCTTAATTGGGAACCTTTACTTGGACAATTCCATGCTGGATATCTCCTTTGAATACCATTAGTTGACTTTAGTACCATATGACCATCGGAATATCTTTGTGGTCCCATTCATTAAACCTCCATACTGATCAGGCATGGAAGCAATCTATGGAATATATTAAGATATACTAATCCTCATATGGCGCTTTTTATCATACTGTTTGGTATTCGCAATCAATAAGGATTAAAGAGATATCAATTTCGTGCGAATGTCCTTTATCTATAGAGGGGGTACATTAATTTTTTTTTTGATTTAAAGATTTCTGACAGGAACAGAAGAAATGGTCCCTATTACTAAATGAATCAATTTCTTGGCTGCGATCCGACCACTGCTATTCCTCATCCTCATGGCCTTATATACTAACCATGTTTTCATTAAACCATACAGGTCAGTATAGCATTAACATTCTTAATGAACGTTATTTAATATATATCAATTATACTTAGCCTAGGTCACAAAAGACCATTAATGGCATTTAAAGTTTGGTCCTAATCCATCATCTTTTTGACGGGGGACAAAATGTCACATCTGTCTTTATTATAGTGATGAATTTGGATAGCTTGAAAGCTTGTCATAAGGATATCAGAAAAGAGTGATTCCTAATAGATATAAAATATCAATCTAAGATTTGTTGGGGCATTTTCTATAGTGTCATCGGCAAATTTCTATCTCGCGTTAAATGACTAGAGTCCTAATCAACGGAGACAACAGTTCACAATATTTATAGTTCCTTATAGAATCATATTTGCCAGTATCAAATAAATTTCTGTATAAACCGTTTGATAAGGAAAGGTACCTGCTATACGATTATCATTCTGCACCATCTCCTGGGCGTTCATCTGAAAAACTCAGGCGTTTGTTCTCTTGGCCTCTTCGGGCTTCTTCTGATTCCTAGGGCAGTTGGTCTTGATATGCCCCTTCTCGTTGCAACCATAACAGGTTGCATCTTTTAGCTTCTTGCAATCCAGGGTTTTATGTTCCTGAGACTTGCAGATTCCACACGGTAGAGGCTGAGATTCAAATCTGCATTTCCCGAGGTGGTATTTCCCACAGGTTTCGCACCTGGTCTTCTCAACCGACTGCTGGCTGTCTCTTTTAAACCCAGAACTCTTCTTATCGGAGCGATGAGAATTCTCATCCTCCCTTTTTCGCTTTCCATCTTCAGAGGCTTTGGTAGCCTTGTTTCTAACCACATCGAGTGTGAGAGATAGCGACAGATCTGCCGCTGACCTGAATGTAGTAGGTCTTGAAGCCTTAACACTGGCTTTGATTTCTGGGGCTAAACCCCCCATGAAGCGAGCAATTCTCTTGGGTTCTGGTGTTACTAGGTAAGGAACCAGTCTGGACAGGGTATTGAAACTGGTGAGGTAAGCTTGACAATCTAAGTTTATCATAACCAATGATAAGAAATCTGACTCGATCCTCTCAACCTCGTGTTGCGGGCAGTAGTTCTCCATAATGAGAGCAACAAACTGTTCCCATGACATGTTGTAAAGTGGGATCTTCCCAGCAGCTTGAATGAGAGCTTTCCACCATGCTAGTGCCTCTCCTTTGAACGATTGGGATACATACTTCACTACATCCCTCTCAGCACAACCGCTGATATCGACAACTGTGTCCATTTCATCCAACCAGGTCATACAATCGATTGCTCCTTTCTCCCCAGTGAAATCACGGGGTTTGCAGGAAACAAAGTATTTATAGGTACAGGACTTGGTATGCGGTTCGTTATCGAACACTATCTTCTTGGATGGAACACTGTGTTGACCAGATGAATGTCGATCATCATCCTTCGTTGGTTCTTCTTTCTTAGAGGGTGGTGGCTTGCTGTGAGCCTCCGAATAAGTCTTAGGGTCAGACTTAGAGTGGGGTACAGATGAGGCTTTACTATTAGTCTCACTATACTCCCTAAATTGCTCCTCTACAGCTTTAGATACAGCTGAATCAATCAATGTACGAAGCTCTCCTCTGGTTATATTAATCCTTTCACCATCGCGGTTTTCCAGAGGGTGACTGTTCTCTTCCTTTGACCTAGCCACGTAGCTTTAAATGCTACATAAAAATCAAACAAGGGCAAGGTTTATACGGAAGCTTTTACAGTTTTATCGTTTTAAACGATTTATTAACCATGGTAATATAAACCACATTGGTTAATTTGTTAGTTATATTTAATTAGCATTTTCATTATAATTTATCCTAGTTATAAAACATTAAGGATATTAAGGTGGCGCAAAGGGCCTAGTCACAAGGACAGTTTTAAATTTACAAGCCATGATTTCAGAGCATCGAGGCATTAAGGTTTGAATCAAAGTTCATTACCCTTTTCTGGACAGAGAGGCAAAGGCTACTACTGTCTTTAGTCCCTTAGGACAATAAGTATGGCCCGTAGGCATTTCATCACTCATGGATGTTTATAATATGATCATCTTCATTTGATGATATTAGTCAGGATCGCATTGATCATACAAACTATTATGCTTAGACGTAGTCCAACATCTTTAGACGGGGGTCAGAGACCACCACGATCGTTGTCTTATCGGACAACAAGTTTGGCCCGTAGGCATTTCATCACTAATGGATGATTATTTCAAATAAGGGAATTTAGATTAACCCCCTTTTTTTTAAAAAGATGGCCTGTGTGACTTTAACGATTCACAGTTTACCAAAAATGTTAACGTACTTACAGATGTTAACAGGGATTGGAATCCTTTGGATAGGTTTTACCGTCTTGGCCATGTCTGCAATGACATTTAGACTAGGTTTTACCATCTTGGCCATGTCTGCATTGACATTTAGGCTAGGTTTTACCATCTTGGCCATGTCTGCATTGATATTTAGGCTAGGTTTTACCTTTAAGATTCCTTTAATATTTAACGCAGAACAATCCTAAATTGAAATGTTAACAAGGATCTGAATCTAATTATGGAACTACCGTCTTGGCCCTGTCTTAAAATGACACATGAGCTAGGTCTTGTCCTTTTTAGATATTGCCATTTTATTATAATGGTAGATTTTATAATATAGGAATGATATTTTTAATATAATCGTTCCTTTAAAATTTAAACAAGTATATGGTTACCCTAAACGGGACTTCTACAAAAATGACTTGCCCACGCAAGAGCTAATCAGAAAATAACAAAGGAACCAAATAAGGACAAAATAAAACGAATTAGAATTTGTCCTAGGTTCTCGTCTAGACTCAAGAATGTGCAACTGTGTAACTGAGATTAAACACGAAAGGCTAGCGTTTAATTCACTCAGTGTTGGCTCTGATACCAACCTGTCACACCCCGACTTTCCACGTGTTACCGGTGGGCCCGGTGGGGAGTATCGTGACGTGGTTGGCAACATAATAGTCAAACAACACAATATATAAATGCACAGCGGAAGCAAAAGATAAATATATTACAATCCGAATATAAAGTAATATCCAGTATTACAACGGAAAGTAAAGGATCCACATGCGGATCTTAAAAACATAAATTCTATTCAACAGACTTTAGACGCCTAGAACTTGCAAGATTCCTTATTAACGTCCTGAGCAGCTTCCAGCCTATTACGTACTTGTACCTGTCACTTAGACTTTTGAAAATACGTCAGTTTTCACTGGTAAATACACTCAACTGACTCATTTGAAAAGAGTTTAAGAAAATTGATTTAGATGCACCAGGCACAACACATTTTGACACTTTGATTAAAATGCACAGAGGCAAAATTTAATCTTTTATACTTGGGACAACTATATTTATAATCTTGTATATAGATTTACATGTTCGTTGTACGTTCAGGGCCCGATGTAGAAACCGAGTCAGATTAACAGACACACCACAAGTATAGGCCCACAAGAGAGTGAGATACCGTTATTACTTAAGCAACTGTCAGGTGTATGCCTACACCCCGTGCTTAAGACGTGGCCATTTTATAATACAATGATGTCAGGGATATCATGGACATGGTCATTAACCCCTAAAGGCTTTTATTTCAAACAATACAGATTAAATCGGGTTACCTCAATAATTTAACCACAATAAGATTAAATATTCAATACCCGACCAAGCGGTATTTTTATAATACCGCATCCCAAGCCCGTATAGGGAAAATAAGTTAAGAGTATTTACCTGAGCTAGCTCCTGTCTTAAATAGCAAGAATTTAATATCTCAGCCGTATTCACTTAAGTAAGCGTAGGTACAATTTACCGGAAGGCTCTAGTCAAGGTCCTATGCACGAAATGTGATCACTTAAGAGAAGTCCTTGGCTCCAGAAATGCTCCAAATGTGCAGATGAAGGTGTGAGGGACTTGTTGCAACTCATGGCCTTTATATAGTGTTTTAAACACCACAAATTGTTGACAAGCAAGTCTAGCACTGACCACAAATCACTAACATGTGTCCCTAGTGCTTAGGGGGTGCCTAGGGGTCGCCCACAATGCAAAAAGATCGATTAAAGGTCGGATATGTGCGAAAACAGAAAGCTGTTCGCATTTTCTGCATCTGACGTCCTGACGCGGCCCGCGTAAGGTTTCATTAACCTTTACACAGCCCGCCTGACCCCTGTAAACAGATTTTTCATTTTCTGTTTTCCACATCTTGCCCCTTGGCTCTTCGAAAGGTCAACCAAGCTTATATTTTGCAATTTGACCCCTTATTATTTACCTACAAGGGCTTTAGGACTTATACCCACTTTGCCAAGTCTCTGGACACTTCTGGTTAACCCGAAAAGTCATAACTTTCAACGTTAACGCTTTAACCCCTCGCTTACGAATTTGATCATAACTTTCTCATACGATAACGAAACTTTATGAAATTTATATCGTGCATTCTAGTGAGCATACTTAACAGTTACAAAGCTTCGGGTTTGTCAAAAGGTCACTCAGAGGTATAACTTAAACATGTTGACACATTTAACCCCTGTAGTTTGTAATCTCTCACTTTTAGCTTCGTATGATCCATGATTTATTCGTTTGATGGTATAAACATTATGTAGGGTTAATGTACAATATATTTATTCACTGTTGACATTTAGAACTCGTATTTTCATATACTTTTCTAGTTTGTCAACTTTAGTCCCTTCAGAACATTCTTTCACACGTTCAAACATATGACACATGTCAACGCATTATAGGACGTGAATTTTCGAGGTGTTACAGGGGGGCTGTCAGAAACATAGGTTTCGGCTCAATACTTAGGTTTAGAATGGGTCCGATTCCCTCAAATCTGGGTTGGTGGTTGGTAAATAACTACGACACTAAAACACGGGTCTTGAATTGCGGTAGCCACCACATTTAAATAAGGGAGGAATTGGTGCACGATGTGTTCGGCATACCAAGAGGGAATGAAGAAATAAAGGAAGTAGAGAGAGCAAGGGCCGATTTCCACGAGGTTGTGGCAGAATGGAAAGGACAATTCGAAAACGCTCCTGCACGTTTGACGCCTGTTCAATTCAAAACATACATGCAGGGCCAAAAAGCGAGTGGGATAATCTTTGTGTTAAACCTTTTGTTGTTCTACAACACACTGCTTGGAGAGACAACTACGAATTCATCAATTAATACGAAGTTTCTACCAGCCTTGCATCGAGGGAAGGATATCAGAAGTTTTAACTGATGTGAGTACATAATCAGGTGTCTGGATCGAACGGTGGAAACATGGACACCAAAGGAACCCTTTCTTGGACCAATGCCTTTGCTAGTGGTATGTTCTAAATGCATATATAATTTTCTAATCACACACTATGATTGTGCATTAAAACACATATGTTTGCTGGTAAAACACATTAATATAGTTTCAACTTGCAAAGTTTTTTTTGAGCTCCAACATAATCACAACATGTTGTGAAAACCATTATGATGAAATGTGATCATAAAAAAACACAATGTGATGTAATGTGGCATAGGAAAAACCATCAACACACATTCGAGGTGTTGTTAAATAGCATTAGAACTGATAAAACACAATCTGATGTATATAAAACCCTTAAAACACATCTGACATCAGTTTTTTCTTCCTTTTTTTACAGGAAGCGTTGATACTTGACCAAAAGAAATACGAGGAAGGTGAGCCAAGAGCAACTCATCTCATCGAAGATATCACTGATGACGATATCGAGGGAGTCAGCATAAAGTTGGACTCGGTCAGATTTGATCAAATGTTAGTGGATGCATATGACATGCAACCGGAACAAAGCTATCCGTTTGCAAAAATGTATGATGAAGAAGTTGAAGCAAAAGAAGTGAAAGCATATAAGAAAGATGTAACCAAGACCGTAAAACACATCAGCAAATGTGATCCGGTAAAAAACAAAAAGTCTGTTGTGAAGCCGGCCGGTAAAACGCATGGTAAACCTACCGTCTCAGAGGTACCAAAAAAAAATCAAATTGAAAAGGAACGGGCGAAAACCGATCAGGTTGGGAAGAAGAAAACTGATGTTGAAGGTGGCCCGGAAACTGCGCCTGTTGTCGAAGAAATTCCCGTTAATGCGGGTTTCCATGCAGAGTTTGAAGAACGCATGAACGTAGATGTCGGCCCGGAAACAGTGCCTGTTGTGGATACATCCGATATAGAGAAATACTACAGAGAAACCGGCGAGTGGGGGCAAACACAACAAAGTCAGCCGGGGATTACCTCACCTATGGTATCTCAATATGGATCGACACCACAAGCGACCCAAAGCGACGAGGTACTCTCATAGTTTTCCAATTTATTCTACTAAACACAAATTTAAGTGAAAACATTTACATTCAAATAAGAAATTACTTAAAACACATTTTTTTTGAGATGTGGCACATGCAACACCTTATAACACATTCAGAATACCAAAAACACACTTTCAGAATGGTAAAACACATTGAAGATTGGGAAATAGCACACTGAACCTTTGATACACATTCTGATTGGTAAAACACAATTCTGATTGGTAAAACACAATCATCATGCAAAAAAAAAACAATAATGATTGGTAAAACACATTTTCAAACTGGTAAAACACATTGCAAATTGGGAAATAACACAATGATAATGTGTGGATGATGTAAATCAGGTACATGCGGGAATGTTGGAAGTGTTCTTGAATCAATTCGACGAATGTGTGAAAAGGATAAGCGACACTTTTACAGAAGGTTTCCAATTGTACCCCGAAAGTGAGAAAATAAAAGAGATACACACATTGTGGACTGAGAAGCTGAAAAAGGTTGGATCCACATGTACGACAACTACACAACCACAAACTCCTACGGATAAAACACCAGAAAAAGAGGCAAATAAGGAGAATGTGGATATGTCACAGCTGTCGCAGTGGACACCTTCATTGGTAGAAGAGATATGTAAGACGGCTGACAAGACAACCACACCGACGACTCAGCTTGCAGTAGTGGAGCAGCCCACACTCGTCGTCACACCAATCTCCCAAAAAACACAGGAGGAATATGAATATTCGATTAGACGTGGGCAGCTTATACACGAGTTGGACCTTGGAAAGCAGAAATTAAGACCGCAAAGACAAACAGAGTTGACCGATGCTCTAAGGTCTCCATACGTGAAGCGGGCAGTAGAGATTAGGGCAAAGCTTGAAAACGCTGAGGTCTCAGTCAGCTCATACATGTTTTCAGCATGGGGTTCAATGTGGTATGTTATAAAAATGCCATTTATAATATGAATGTTTCTACAAAATATGTTCACACAATATTTGAAAGTGATTCTGAAGAAAATATTATAACACATTGTTTAAAACACATTTGTATACATTAGGGATGTTGTGTTTAGAACTAATAGAGGAGTGCCGGTTATGAGCTCTCCGCTCGAATCATTAATGCCGGGAATGGAATTGCACATATTGGTAATAAGTGCAAGGGCGGATTTGTTGAATTATGAAGAAAAATTCAAGCAAAAGGGGAGCATCGCACACCTGTTCTGTTCAGTAAATATGTTGGTAAGGCTGATCATAATGACCTTGTAATGTAAGTTTACTACTTTTGTAATATTGTTTAACACAATTGTTTTGGTCAAAAATTACCGAAGCAATTTAGTGATCAAATTAGTTAAGTGAGGTAGTGTGCTAAAATTATGTTAATCAAGTTAGTTATAAAAACAATTTCAGGATACGGCTCAAGATATAGAGCTGTATCTGTGATCAAACAATGAGCAGAAAAGTAAAGGTTGACACGTGATGTACGAGGAAAGCCCTTGATCAATCTAGATCGCCGGCACAAAACCTCGGGAGCTGACAATCGCAGCTGCCTTGTTCTTCTATTGCTTCAAATATCAGGATACAGTGCAGGATGTAGAGCGAATCAACTAGGTGTTACAATGTGATTTGAATACAAGTGTTTGTGTGTAGTGTTTGCAGAGAGCTAGAGAGAAAGTGTTTGAAAATGTGAAAGTTACGTGCCTTAATCTGATCCGCCCCCATCTATTTATAGTAAAACAAATATATCAAACTATCCTAAATAACCGGGATCCAGCGAATATTCCTCACTCGAACGTTGTAGACCTAGTCTTTCGGGTTCAACGTCTCTCCCATAACAAACATGCCCGAGTCTTGAGGAGATGAAGTCCATCTGACCGTTAGCAAACCCCAGCCTTTAACCTGCACGTGGTTAATTCAATCAACCTCAGGATATCGCCCAGGATGTTAGCAATATCCCCGTCCAGTATCCTGGTCACAAATAAACAATTAAAAGCAGGATATTGATCAAGATATGTACGCTCAGAAAATGACCCATAACAATTGTCCCCAAATATATCTGTTGGTGTACCAAACCAACGGATATATTTTAAAAGTTTTATCTCATAAATTAAAGCAATTAAACCTAGATGACGGTCAAAATCACATCATAACCTCCAACGCGCTTTTAACTCGATGGAGATCCACAATGCCCCTATATCTTCTCTCTTCTTGTTTGAAAAGCAGATATCTTCAACAGAGTCTCCAGGTAATTCCCTACTTCTTGTTCATCTTTTATCAATCTTTCTTTCTTCATCTGCCATGGCCACCAGGACTCATTCCCAAACCGGTGAATCATCCAAGACTTTTACCCAGCAGAATCTTCTCAAAAATCCTGAGAAAGAAGTCTGTGCCTTTGATAATGCAGACATTGCGGCTTTGAGAGCTTCCGGTGCTTTTCCTGATAACACAGTCTTTAGACCGTTCGATCGGTCAATTCGATCGGATGTTTCTTCCACAGATTGGGTTTGCATTCCAGCATACCCTTTTTCGCTGGGTCTTCGATACCCCTTTCCCGAATTCATGATGCAATTCTTCCGGACCACCGACATCTCTTTTGCTCAAACCATGCCCATGGTTTGGAGAGTATTAATCGTACTTAACCAAATCAAAAACCTTCACTGTCCCGACCTTTGTATCGAGGATCTGCCAATCTCTTATCGCCTCCGATCTCACGGTTCTAGCCGGTTTTTGCTTTTTTCGACTTCCAATAAACCCCTTATTCTTAAAGCTACTAAAAATGAAGACGGATGACAACGCAAGTTCTTTTTCGTCAAACGAGACTCCATTGCTGAGGGTGCCAGCCTTCCGGTGGAGTGGTTAACCACCGGTAGGGTCATAAATGTTCTCATGTACCTTTAGATTTTTATCTTTTACTAATATCTTTCTTTTTGATTCTTATGCAGTAAATTTCAAGAAAGTAGCTCCCCCTACCGCTGAATCAGAGGAAAGAATCAATACTGTTTACCAATTACATGCAATAGACAAGAGTTTCACCACACACATCCCGAGTTCCAGTCAATACTCGTCATCTGAAATGTCTGGTAAGGACTACTTTTAAAATAGTTAGTTAGTATAGCATAATAGAATGAAGAGTAATAATAATGTAAAACTTTTTTCTTTATGCAGCACCGGCTAAGATCCCTGAAGTCTTTGATCTCGACGAGTTGGACAACTATTCTGATCAGGTTCAAATCAAGAAGGAACCCAATCCTAAGGCCACAGCCTCATCCAAACCCAGTGGTTCCAAAGCCATTGTCATCACCAAACCCTCGTCAACTACCAAGCCCCGGAGCTCCAGCTCTCGTAATAGGAAAGAGCCCGATTCCCCCGTCATCTCTGACACTTTTCCCTATAAGAAGCACGGGTTCATCGAAGCTAGCGGGTTTATGACTTCCTTTCTTAACCAGGTTAGTATTCTCAAACCACATCCTGCAGCTTATATCATTTACAAAGATCTATCAAAATCAATACCTGTCCTCTTAGTTTCGCAGGGTCTTGAACGTCTGGTTCATCTATATCAAGAATCCTGCGGGCTTAACAAGACGCTTAAGTCCAAGTTAAAGGAAGCAGAAGTCACGATCTCCGATCAAGGCATGATTGCAGCCGCCAAATCTCGTCATTACGAGGAGAAGTTCAAGGCTATGATTCAAGAACACCAGACTGCTCTCAACAAAGCTACTCTTCAAGCCAATGCCGATCTTGAAGCTACCCATGCGCAACATGAACGGGATATGGTCAGCTACCAAGATTGCCTTAAGAGTTCCGTCGTCACTTCTCTTCTCCTGGCCAGGCTGAAGATGGCCCATGAAGCCAAAACCCTAGGTTTTGAATGCCCTTCTTGGGACGTTGGTGCCTGGGAAACGAAGCTAAAGAATCTTGGCGGCATTTCTACCACACCAGCTGCCGAAGGATCTTCCAAAGTAGCTGAAAAAGCTAACGATGCTGAGAGGGATGCTGAGGTGGATCCTGAGACGGGTGCTGCTGAAATTACTGCGAACGAAGATGGCACTGCCCCCTAAAACTTATTTCCTTTTGTTTGAACAATTTTATGTCTTATGAACAATTTTTATTTCCGTATCAAAACAATTTGATAGCCGAAGGTGGATGGGTCCTAGGTTCCAGGATGAAGCCTTTGGTTATCAACTAGTACCGTTTATTTCCAATAATTTCATCTTTCACTTTTCTTGCTATCACTTCCTGTCTTTCTTATTACAGACCTTAGTTTTGCAAAATATACTCAGTGATATATTATGAAAACTTTTATTAAATAGAATTTCTAAAAATTCAATCACCATTAGAGAAAATTAAAAGATAGTCCATTTTTAAAACCTGTTTTGACGATACTTGCTTGATCAAAGTTTCAAACCAGTACCAGCTTCAAATATCTTAATCAAATATCCTGAAAAGTATTTCGAAAATATATTTTGAAAATATATTCCGACAATTTATCCTAATCAGGATGTTTAACCTTTTACCAAACATAGTACTGTTAAAAACTTAAACAACGTTTACAAAGGAAAGATCATACCAGGAATATGGTATAACCCTATTCTCAAACTTCAATCCCCTTGCAACTCTTCCAATAAAGATGTCCCCTGTCTGAGACACTCAGTGTATTAGGTCAGAGCCTTACCCTTTGAGATTTACACCATTGCCTTAGTAGGAATGTCCCCTGTGTACAATGTCTTCAAATACTTAGAAATCTTCTGGATATCAGTTCCCATTGTATAGACAATTTTTCGTGTTACAGGGGTAAAACCCAAAAAATGTATTGGGGATGAATCCCTCGTATCCTGGGGGAAATCCTAGATTTTCATGCGCTACAGGCGGGAGTGTATAAACTCCAAGACTTAGAAAGGTGAAAACCTTTAAACCTTAGAGAGTATGAAAATACCCTTTCGTGAGAGAGGGTGATCAATCCTCATATACCTTTAGGATTCCGGATATAGCCAATAGTAACGAAATTGTCAGCCACTTTTACATGGACTGGTCCCGCCACCTTGAACTATTCCCGAATAACTTGCGCTCCAGGCGGGGTGTTTAAACCCAATTCGGAAGAAAGGTGAATACCTTTAAACCTGTGAAGGGATCAGGATCCCTTATACGTGAGAGAGGGGGCCAATCCTCTAATCTTCCGAAGTATCCTGAGTGAGCATCCTGGAGCTATATCCCGGAGCATATACTGCAAAACATCCTTAAACTAAGGTGGGTGTTAGCTTGGCTAACACCCCTCCGATGCTTAAGTTAGTATTGGGTTTCAAAGAACAAATCAAATCAAACATATTTAAAAGAGATAGAATTCATACCATCTTGAGTTAGAAATTAAATTCTAAACTTAGTTGAAATAAAGTTTAAGGTGTATAGCATTCCAGGATCTCGGTAGCATATCCCCCTCCATATCCTTGAGTCGGTATGCACCTTTTCCTGATTCTGATTCAATCTCATATGGTCCTTCCCATTTCGGAGCCAGCTTTCCATCAGCAGGATTGGTAGTAATCTGAAAAGCTTTTCTTAACACCCAATCTCCAACTTTGAACCTTCTAATCCTTATCTTCTTGTTGTATGTTCTGGATATCCTTTGTTGATATGCCGCCATTCTTAGCCGTGCTGCATCTCTTGTCTCATCAATAGTATCCAGCTCCTGGCATAGGACTTCAGGATTCTGCTCAGGATTCCAGAGGTTGGATCTTGCTGTGGGTATCACCATTTCTGTCGGGATCACTGCTTCTGCTCCAAATACTAAGGAAAATGGGGTTTGACCAGTTGCATTTTTTACCGTCGTTCTATCAGCCCACAAAACAAAGGGTAATTCTTCTACCCATCTTCCTTTCTTGGCCCCTAATCTTTTCTTCAAGTTGTTGACAATTATCTTGTTTGAGGATTCAGCTTGTCCATTTGCTTGAGGATGTACCGGAGTAGACGTAATCATTTTGATTCCCCAACTCTTGCAAAAGTCAGTAGTCCTCTTACTTATAAACTGAGAACCATTGTCAC
>JARYGA010001515.1:0-40953 GCA_030545235.1 Helianthus tuberosus | reverse complement strand
CACACCTCAGAATATTCCCTCACTAGTCCCACCTTTCACCTATTTTTACTACAATGGTCCCCGGTTAAAAAAACTTAACGGGGTTCAGCTTTTTTCCAAATTGCAAAAAGATTTTTTAGGGTTTTTGATCAGAACGATGATACGAGTCCATTGATGTAAAACTTACTTCGAAATGGTGCTACAAGTGACTTGATTTTGGTTAATTGAAAATTTAAACACCCGAATTGAAGCGTCGTTTTCATCGTTTGGAGCACCGTTTCGAGGCAAGTTTTACATAAATGTACTCGTATCGTCGTTCTAATCAAAATCCCTAAAAAAATTGTTTGTAATTTTTAAAAAAACTTAACTCCGTTAAGGTTTTTTAACGGGGGACCATTGTAGAAAAAATAGGTGAAAGATGAGACTCATGGAGGGAATATTCTGAGGTAAAATTATTAATGGCCAATAAGGTGTATTTGAGATTATTATAGGTCAATTTCCTTTTTTTTTATTCCATGGAGAGAGATTAGAAAGACTTAATAAAGAACACACATTTTATATGCAATTCAAACAAAACGGTAGTGGAGTCATATCTTGTAACTCAATGATGGAGTACCATATTCAATAAAAAAAAATGAAATTATACACTTTGTGCACTAAGAAAAGTACTAAACACTATTTTTTCTAGAGTAAATTATAATTTTGGTCTATGTATTTAATTCACTTCTATCCAATAGGTTAAAAAGAATCTTATAATATATGTGTTTTCAACGTTATTTTTTCTAACTATTAAATGGTTAAATGTTAGTCATGTGCCTCTCATATAAGGGGTATTTATGTCATTTACACAAAGACAAGACATATGATCACAATATGAGTTTTTTTTTCCACTTTTTACTAACTTTCATTTAAAGTATAACTTTAAATTTTCTTTCTATATATATGGTAAGGTTTTAGAGTGAACAACCTCTCAGGAGTGAACTGTGTGAACTGATCATAGCCCTTAATTATTTTTTTTGTTGTAAAAAATATGATTGCAATTATACATTAGGTTATTATTAATTATTTATTTTAGTTAATCCATGACAGTTACACTTTCCTATTTTTTTGTGATTACTCAAAATATCTTTTAAATCTAAATAAGATTTATATCATAATCACAATTTTTCAGATTTTTTTTCAATCGAGCAGTTGTTCATCATTATGTATTTTTTCTTCATCGATAAAAAATCCAAATTTTAGTTACGTACACACATTCATGAATCCCGAAGTACACCTGTGTATTTAAATTTAATACACCTATGTACAGACATATATACAATTGTGTATAATCCTTTTTTTTAGATTAGTAAAGTCATACTACTTCACCATAAACCGTAACATATCCCAAAAACAAATCTAAAAACATATTATAAAGTATACCAACCAACTAAACATCCAGTTTACATAGAAAAAATAACCCAACCAAACAAACAAATAACCACATATCGGAAAAACAAAAACATAGTCTTTACTACTATTGTTTGCATGGAATGTTTTAAATAGTAAGCCTACTCGCCACGTTGTATGCTACCGATTCAGCCATTACTTCATCGCGGAGCGTGTTAGCATGGGAGAACAAAATCTTTACATTATACTTCTTCACAGCAATCTTCACAGCATACTTTTTCACAGCAATCTATCCGGTATTATTCATTCAAATAGCCCACATTTTGGATGATTCACTGATTTCAAGTATTTGGAGAAAATGTCTTTCTGCGTTTAAAATCAAATTACAATACGTTACCAACTGTAAAAAACAAATACGTTTACACAGTTCAATGAATGTCTTAGATAAATAAAAAGACCAACACTGTATACACAGGTGTACACCCAATTTACATAAACAAGAGACACAAGTTTTTGAAATATCAAATAACTACTACTTTACACAGGTGTATACCCAATTTACATAAACAGAGTACACATGTTTACACCGACCTCAAACACGAAACTAAACCCTAACCCCCAATCGCACTCGTAGGCACATACACACTCAACAGCAACAGGATCGAAACAAAGTCTTGCAAAAATTAAACACGAAACAACTTAATCGAAACCCTAATACACTAGTAGATCAGAATAACAAAAAAAGGATATTGAATACACTTAATATCAATTTTTATCTTGAAGAAATCGTCATTTCTTAACTTGAAATTTACAAAAATTAGGGAAACCTTGGTAAATATTTTTAGGTAAGTTTTTAGAGAACAAGTTTCACCAAAACTTATATATTTCTAAGTGTCAAAATTTTATAAAAATTTTGACATGGTTTCCCCTAAAATTGGAGGTTTCCCATGTTTTCAAAACATGTGTTTATTTTCTTTTAAAATCATCACAAACAATCAACAACTCATTCAACACTTACCAAGTGCCAAAACTATGCTATTTACATAACAATCATGAACTTGAACTTTCACAAAAACTTGTAGTATCTTGGTAGTGTGCTTAGTAGGTTTAGTTATCCTTAAAAACATGGTTATTTATTTGTGAATCACATTATTAAAAGATTTAGTCATTTACAACTTGTAAGATGATTGTTCCAAAAATAATTCTTTGGTATTTTTCTTATTACAAACATGTTTCTAGTCTTGTTTAAACACTAAAAATATGATTAGTTTACTTAGAAACCATGACTTTGTAATTCTTGTGTATAACTTTAGTTTCTTGAAAGAACTAGTTTTGAAATCATCCAAGTTTAAGACTAGTAACATATTACATACTTCATCATTCACAAAATCATTTTCATTCTTCAAGTTCATGAAAACATAAAGCATGATGATCTTGGTCTTTAACAGGATCACCACCTTAACTTACTAGATCATGTGTTTAATCACAATCTAGTAGGTTTCTTATGATGTCTAACATCACTAACTCAAATCATCAATCATCAAGAAGCAAATCAACACAATCAACATGTATTCTTATGTTATTAAGCTTATGTTAAAGATTCATGATCATGTTCTTTAGTGTTCTTCATGATTAACAATGTTCATCATCTTTTAACCAACAAAATATGAAGTAATAAGAGATCATAAGGGCCTTACTACTAGCTCTACGGCTAGGGATGAACACAAGAGGTTGATGATGGCAAATGTGGTGGATAAAAGCAATCGGGAGAGGTCCTTGAAGTTCCAAGACCACCAAGCTTGCTTGAAGACCTTCTTACACTTTGAAATGAACTTGGAATGTATGGAAGTGAGTTGAAGATGGTGGTAGTGTGGGTGATGGTGTTCGGCCGAGAGTGGGAGGGAGGAGAGGAGAAAGATGGTGTGTGAAATGTGGTGTGAGAATGAGAGCTTAATGGTTTCTTATAACCAGGTTAAGTGTTTACCCAATGGATCACATGTTCTCAAAGTACATAACATGATCTTCATCATATCTAAGTGAATCAAAAGAGAGATTATGCAAGATCAAGAAGGATCTTGGTGGGGTCACCCTTGTGACCGTCCACTTACATGGGGGGGGGGGGGGTTATTGGTTGTGATTAAATGGTAAGTTAAGTTATCTAGTTAGAAGTTAAGTGTATTGATTAGTGTTCATGTGTATTAGATGTTATATAGCGCGTTAGGGTGTTCGGGGTTCATAACTAGCTCAGAAACATTAAAACAATGCTTCTAGTATAATTTTGATGTTTCGGGTAGTGTCCGGTTGTTCGGTTAGATACTGGTTCGTTAAAGTGTCAAATTATTCCGTTTAGTGATCTTTAAGTACCCTTTTGTGACACTTTTAATTCCCGACACTTAGGAAAGCATTCAGGACCATTTAGTCATATTTTTACATGTTACAAACTTGTCACAATGCTGAAATATGCTGAAATATGTAAAATTCAGCATTTAAAGTGTGTTTCGGGTGCTTTTTAGTGCATATTTTAGCTTTCGGAAAGTCTATATGTTAACCCTTGTATCCATACTTGGGTTTTAATGTATTGTAGACGTTGGACCTACTCCTTGGCCCTAATTCCATTATCTGACTGCTTTCTACAGAGTAGCTGACACCGTGTGTCTTACCGGTGAGTTTACTAGTCTTTCTGACGCAACGCTAACAGTAATGCATAAAGCAATATTTGAAGTATGAAACGTGCATGAATTCACATGTATAGTATGTAATCAGACAATGTTGACATTTAAGCACATAATTGCAGATATTAAATAATAATTAAAGTGTACGGAAATTACCGGTTTTGTGCCAGGTTGTCACAGTCTCCCCCCGTTAAAAGAATTTCGTCCCGAAATTCAGGCCGAGCTATCTCTCGTAGGAGTTTTCTTGAACAGGTGGGGGTACTTTTCTTTAAACTGGTCTTCACGTTCCCACGTGTACTCGGGTCCGTGCTTAGAGTTCCAACGTACTTTGACGAGTTTGACACTACTCCTCCGAGTCTTGTTGACTTTCCAGTCTGTAACCTCAACGGGTTGTTCTGTAAATCGGAGTGTGTCGTCGATATGCACTTCATCCGCAGGGATGATCACTGTTTCTTGGGTTGGACTCTTCTTGAGGTTGGATACATGAAACGTATCATGTACTCCGTTAAGTTCTTCCGGTAATTCCAATTTATAAGCCACGGTACCAATTCTTTCCAAGATCTTGAATGGTCCGATGTATCGTGGATTCAGCTTTCCACATTTCCCGAATCTTACTACGCCCTTCCAAGGTGAGACCTTCAACAAAACTTTGTCTCCTACCTTGAATTTTAAGGGTTTTCGTCTTCGATAAGCGTAGCTCTTTTGTCGATCTCGAGCCGCCCTAATGCGCTCTCGGATCTACATGATTTTGTCGGTTGTCTCTTGAACAAGTTCAGGACCAACCATACGTTTGTCTCCAGCGTCTGCCCAACATAATGGCGAGCGGCACTTGCGGCCATATAGAGCTTCGAACGGTGCGGCTTTTATGCTCATATGGTAACTGTTATTGTAGGAAAACTCAACTAAAGGTAGGTGAGTATCCCAGCTGCCGCCTAGGTCCATAACACAAGCGCGAAGCATATCTTCTAGTGTTTGTATGGTTCGTTCGCTCTGGCCGTCTGTTTGCGGATGGAAGGTCGTGCTTAGATCTAGTTGAGATCCAAAGGCCTCCTGGAAGGATTGCCAGATCCTTGAGACAAAACGTCCATCTCTGTCAGAAATAATTGAGGTAGGCACTCCATGACGTGCCACGATTTCTTTCAGGTACAACTCAGCAAGCTTTCCAGTGCTATCCTTCTCTCGGATCGGTAGGAAATGCACAGATTTTGTTAACCGAACGACTATTACCCATATCATATCGTGCCCTCTCGGGGTCCTGGGTAATTTCGTTATGAAGTCCATTGAGATTTGCTCCCACTTCCACATGGGTATCTCTGGCTGTTGCAGTAGTCTGGACGGTTTTTGATATTCAGCCTTAACCTTAGCACAGGTTAGGCACTTTCCAACATAGACAATAACATCGCTTTTAAGCCTCGGCCACCAATAGTATTCCTTCAAGTCTTGATACATTTTGTCTGATCCTAGATGGATCGAGTATCTCGACTTGTGAGCTTTATTAAGGATAACCTCTCGAATACCGCCATAGAGAGGAACCCAAATACGCCCTTTAAAGTATAAGGTTCCCTCTTCGTTTGGCACCAAATTCTTCAGCATACCTCAGAGGTATTCAGCTCTACGATTCTCCCCCTTAAGGGCTTCTTGTTGTGCATCATGAATGCATGCAGTGAGGCTCGTTCGAATAGTCATTTCCAATGCTCGAACCCTTAGGGTCTTAACCCTTTCTTTTCGGCTTAGCGCGTCTGTTACAACGTTTGCCTTTCCAGGATGATACTTAATCTCACAGTTATAATCGTTCAGTAACTCAACCCATCGTTGCTGACGCATGTTTAATTCCTTCTGATCAAATATGTGTTGTAGGCTTTTGTGATCTGTGAAGATTGTACATCGAGTACCATATAAATAATGTCGCCAGATCTTTAAGGCGAATACCACTGCGCCTAGCTCTAGGTCATGAGTAGTATAGTTCCTTTCATGCACCTTCAATTGTCTTGAAGCGTAAGCGATGACCTTTTGGTGTTGCATGAGCACGCAACCCAAACCTTGACGCGAAGCGTCGCAGTATACCACGAAGTCTTCAGTGCCATCGGGTAAGGATAGTATCGGTGCATCGCATAGCTTATTTTTGAGCAGTTGGAAGGCTTCTTCCTGCTTATTACCCCAGTCGTACTTTTTGTCTTTCTGTGTAAGGGTAGTCAGCGGTTGAGCTATATTGGAGAAATTTTTGATAAATCGCCGATAATAGCCCGCTAAGCCCAAAAATTGTCGAACTTCAGTTGGGGTTTTGGGGGCTTCCCAATTCTTTATTGCTTCTATCTTGGCTGGGTCTACATGAATGCCCTTCTAGTTCACAACGTGACCAAGGAACTGTACTTCGCGAATCCAAAATTCGCACTTTGAGAACTTTGCATAAAGTTCCTCTTTCTTTAGTAGTTCCAAAATGGTCCTGAGGTGTTGCTCGTGCTCTTCTCTCGTTCGCGAGTAAATCAGGATATCATCGATAAATACAATCATGAATTTATCGAGATATGGTTTGCAAATGCGGTTCATCAGATCCATAATATTGCTGGCGCGTTCGTCAGTCCGAACGGCATCACAAGGAATTCGTAATGCCCATAACGTGTTCGGAATGCAGTCTTTGGTATGCTTTCCTCTTGGATTCTTAACTGATGGTATCCCGATCGAAGGTCGATCTTGGAATAGTAGCTCGATCCTTGCAACTGATCAAATAAGTCATCAATCCTCGGTAGTGGGTACCGATTCTTGACAGTGAGCTTGTTCAATTCTCTATAGTCGATAAACATCCGCAGAGTTCCATCCTTCTTCTTCACGAACAATACTGGAGCTCCCCAAGGCGAGAAGCTTGGCCTTATGAATCCTTTATCCAACAACTCCTGAAGTTGTGTAGATAATTCTTGCATCTCGGATGGTGCAAGCCGATAGGGTGCCTTGGCTACAGGAGCGGCTCCTGGGACCAAGTCTATATGGAATTCGACTTGCCGCTGCGGAGGTAGTCCTGGCAGATCTTCAGGAAAAACATCAGGGAATTCCTTCACCACAGGAATGTCTTCGAGTTTCGGCTTCTCAGCCTTCTTATCTACAACGTGTGCCAGGAAAGCAACACATCCTTTCTTTAAGCACTTTTGCGCCTTCATACAACTGATGATTCGCAGAGGCGCGTCTCGTTTCTCTCCATGCACGATGAGAGTTTCATCATTCTCCAGAGGGATGCGAATGCTTTTCTCGTGACAAACAACTTTAGCCTTGTTCTTGGACAACCAGTCCATTCCGACCACTACATCGAAGCTACCCAATTGAATAGGTAAGAGGTCGATGCTAAATCTTCGCTCACCGAGTTCTAATGTGCAACCCCTAACAACTTCGCCCGATTCAACAAGTTTACCATTGGCTAGTTCTATGGAATAAGGAATATCTAATCTACTAGATTCTATTCCAAGCATACTTTTAAATTCCACAGACATGAAGCTATAATCGGAACCAGTGTCAAATAGTATGGATGCAAAGTGATTGTTAACGAGAAACGTACCGGTGACCACATTAGGGTCCTCGTGTGCGTTCCTAGCTCCAATCACGAATGCTCGAGCCCGAGCATTGTTCTCCCTTGGGCAGACTTTCTTGAAATGGTCCTTGCTTCGACAACCAAAGCATCCTTGGTTATGCCCAGCTCCATTACCATACCGGTTACCATTACCATTGCCATTTCCACCACCGTTTCCATTACCAGCACCGTTACGGTTTCCATTCCCGCTCCTATTATCACTTCCATTCCTATTAGCGCCTCCGTTTCCTCTTCCCCAACATTCTTCTGTTTGATGACCCAACCTACCACATTTGTCGCATCTTGGAATGCGACAAGCTCCTTCATGATGATACCTACATTTTTGGCATTTAGGCAGGGTGCCTTGGTACCTTCTAGCTACAGTATCATTTGCTGCTGCAAAGGTTTTCGCTTCCTTAGGTGGGTTAGTATCACGCTTCTTGTTGTTTGAACCCTTATTGTTGCTGCGGGTTGCCTGATTCAGACTTGGATGTTTCCTTTTCTTATCACCGGACGACTCAGCATGCGTCTCGGTCTTCTCAGTAGGGTTCAGTGATAACTTCTTCATACGAACAACATCTTCAGTAAGGCTGACAGCCAGAGTTACAGCCTGAGTGATCGTTTCAGGTTTAGCCGAAGTTACCATGCTGCGAAACTCTGGAGCCAATCCCCAGATGTAGCGCTCAACACGCTTAAATTCGGGAGTCACCATATAGGGGATCACTCTTGACAAATCATGGAACCTTCGGGTATAACCAGTAATGTCTGAACCTTCCATGGTCAAGTGCCAGAACTCAGTCTCCAACCTTTGGAGTTCAGCACGAGAGCAATACTTCTCTCTCATTCGTTCCTTTAGCTCATCCCACGTCATGCCGTACGCAGCATCATCACCCAGAGTCTGGACTTGCAAATTCCACCAAGTCAAAGTTTCATCAACAAACAACCCATAACGAAAGTGACTTGCTGATCCACGGTACACTTGTTCATACGGATAGTGGAATCAGTCTTCTTCGTCCAGCGTACAAAAGCCACTGCACCTCCAGTGCCGTCGTAGTTCAGTGGCTTGCAGTCAAGAAACTGCTTGAAGGTGCAGACTTGAGCTGTGTTTCCTCCAGATGTATCTCCCTGTCCATTACGTCTAGCATTGCTTGGTCCTCCACTTTGTTCAGTGCGGTTTGCCTCGTATTGGGCGATAGTTGCGGAGATCCTTTCTTCCAGTAGGGCGTTCAGTTCTTCGGTAGTCCTCGGCAGAAGAGGAGGAGGGGGTTGATCGGAATCCTGATTGTTCACTGCTCTCCTAGGTGCCAAGTTCTGAAAGAACACAACACAAAAGGGTTAGACATTTGTTTGATATCGTCATACGAGACAGTAGTAGTATATATACACAGACATATACCCACACAAGTGACATCAAACAATCTTCCAAACGTATAAATCAATTCATACAACAACAAGCATGCATAAATAGATAAATACTAATGTGTCATAAGATATTCACCGAGTCTTTACACATATCAGGGCAACTTGTTACATCATTGTTTGCGAGGTAAACAAAATGCATAAGGGTTACATCTCCCCAAAGTACAAGTTTAATATATGTAAAGGAAAAAATATCTTTCTTCACATTGGAGGTTCTTGTCTTTATACCCTAAATTATTACTCCAATAGAGCGTTTAATAGGCTGGGGGAGGGGTGAGGGTGTTCACGTTTGACCTTTTCTTGCACTGAAGGAATCTCGTTTGATACGTGACAAGACTTGCTGTGGTTTCTGTGCACTGGATTCCATAATTATGTATGCATCCATAATTACGTAATTCCTTGCACAGTCCGCACAGTTTGTTTCATCATCGGATCACTTCCTTCAGATAGGCCACTGCTTTCAGGCGAAGACACGAGTACCTGAGATATTCTATTTCTAGCATATGTATATATCAATTATTACACGTAGTGGCAAGTAATTCTTAGTCAAAGATAAGTGCTACTCCAGTGCACCCTAAGTCTCGTAGTGTCCTTACTTGACTCTTTGAAAAACTGTTTCAGGCAGTGGATGTCGCGGAAAGTTTTATGCAATAAAAACTTTATGAAAAATTGTTTTCGTGAAAGGATCCTAAAGATTGTAGTCTAGACTCGAGAAGGAATCCTGGTTCACTACAATCGCAGCTCTGATACCAATCTGTCACACCCCTTTCTAAGGCGGAAACACGAGGTGTGATCTTGAAAGGTTCTGATTGCATACGAATGGTAAACATACTACATGCTCGTAAAAATAACTCCAAATGACAAAACATTACATAACTAAAACCATAGGTTAATTGTTTACATCACAAGACAACATATTGTCTGAAAATTTTACAACTTTATTTAGAAGATGAACATAAAGGTTTGGTCCTTATATCACCACACGGAGTGGGATATAACAACCAAACCCAACAAAACGGGCACCGGAGTCTTGACACAACATAGCTACTAACATAAACAACATCCAAGGGCAAGAGTAAGACCGCGCGCACATCCACTTTAGTTACCTGAAATACATGCGAGTTTTGGAAAATCGTCAACATAATGTTGGTGTGAGTTTATGCAGTTGTTGTAATAAATGCTGAATACTTGTATGAAAACATTGTATGTATTTTGTTTAGTCGTATCCGAAACTGTGTCCTGTAATTGTAAGGAATACGAGATCGCTAGTGGTTTGCAAGGCCACTAACATGTGTAACGACATAGGAAGCATCCAAACCATAGGCATTTTTAGTTGTCGATTCACGACTAGAGACACAAAAGCACTCCAGGTAGCACGTGGCCCAGAGTGTGGCTGCCTGAAACCCATTAGATCTAACCTTTTGTTCTGCGGTCTAGGTATATTGTTGATTAATGGTGCTTATGGCACCCTATTCGTCACATGATCTATAGTATCATTCCTTAGTTTTGTATTCATCATACCATTTGTAAACATTGCAACACTTATAACATGTATTTCACCCCCGAAGTTATAAAAACTGAAAACAATTAAAAGAAAAGGGGGGACATGAACTCACAACTTTGTGTATCCTGCGCCGTAAACTTCACCGGTTGTTTTTATAGCGTCGCGACCCATACGTGTTTTATTAACGTTAGTCACTAGACTTGTATCGCACAAGTACAAGTCACCATCTTTTATGTATGTGTTCTTTGTTGTTAAAAATAATTTTATATTTTTAACTATGTATCTTACTTATATTATTTTCCCAAAAATAAATATAAGTATCTTGTATTTTTCACCCGAGTTATATATTTTCGTCCAAAAAGACATTTTAAGTTCGTAACTTGTCCAAGTTACATAATCTTTTAAGAAATATATTTTCATAAATACATGTTCTTGTATTTGTCTAAGCATGTTGTATGTGTATTTTTGTATTTTCACTCCTTAGGAGTATTTAGTGTATTTTCAAGTCCTAATACACTATTACATATAATACATATCACATACACTTAGCACAAAATTTGGTGATCAATAAATATGTATATATTTTCCTCAAAAATATACATACTTAATATCAATTTTTATCTTGAAGAAATCGTCATTTCTTAACTTGAAATTTACAAAAATTAGGGAAACTTTGGTAAATATTTTTAGGTAAGTTTTTAGAGAACAAGTTTAACCAAAACTTATATTTTTCTAAGTGTCAAAATTTTATAAATTTTTTGACATGGTTTCTCCTAAAATTGGAGGTTTCCCATGTTTTCAAAACATGTGTTTATTTTCTTTTAAAATCATCACAAACAATCAACAACTCATTCAACACTTACCAAGTGCCAAAACTATGCTATTTACATAACAATCATGAACTTGAACTTTCACAAAAACTTGTAGTATCTTGGTAGTGTGCTTAGTAGGTTTAGTTATCCTTAAAAACATGGTTATTTGTTTGTGAATCACATTATTAAAAGATTTAGTCATTTACAACTTGTAAGATGATTGTTCCAAAAATAATTCTTTGGTATTTTTCTTGTTACAAACATGTTTCTAGTCTTGTTTAAACACTAAAAATATGATTAGTTTACTTAGAAACCATGACTTTGTAATTCTTGTGTATAACTTTAGTTTCTTGAAAGAACTAGTTTTGAAATCATCCAAGTTTAAGACTAGTAACATATTACATACTTCATCATTCACAAAATCATTTTCATTCTTCAAGTTCATGAAAACATAAAGCATGATGATCTTGGTCTTTCACAAGATCACCACCTTAACTTACTAGATCATGTGTTTAATCACAATCTAGTAGGTTTCTTATGATGTCTAACATCACTAACTCAAATCATCAATCATCAAGAAGCAAATCAACACAATCAACATGTATTCTTATGTTATTAAGCTTATGTTAAAGATTCATGATCATGTTCTTTAGTGTTCTTCATGATTAACAATGTTCATCATCTTTTAACCAACAAAATATGAAGTAATAAGAGATCATAAGGGCCTTACTACTAGCTCTATGGCTAGGGATGAACACAAGAGGTTGATGATGGCAAATGTGGTGGATAAAAGCAATCGGGAGAGGTCCTTGAAGTTCCAAGACCACCAAGCTTACTTGAAGACCTTCTTACACCTTGAAATGAACTTGGAATGTATGGAAGTGAGTTGAAGATGGTGGTAGTGTGGGTGATGGTGTTCGGCCGAGAGTGGGAGGGAGGAGAGGAGAAAGATGGTGTGTGAAATGTGGTGTGAGAATGAGAGCTTAATGGTTTCTTATAACCATGTTAAGTGTTTACCCAATGGATCACATGTTCTCAAAGTACACAACATGATCTTCATCATATCTAAGTGAATCAAAAGGGAGATTATGCAAGATCAAGAAGGATCTTGGTGGGGTCACCCTTGTGACCGTCCACTTACATGGGGGGGGGGGGGGGGTATTGGTTGTGATTAAATGGTAAGTTAAGTTATCTAGTTAGAAGTTAAGTGTATTGATTAGTGTTCATGTGTATTAGATGTTATATAGCGCGTTCGGGTGTACGGGGTTCATAACTAGCTCAAAAACATTAAAACAATGCTTCTAGTATAATTTTGATGTTTCGGGTAGTGTCCGGTTGTTCGGTTAGATACCGGTTCGTTAAAGTGTCAAATTATTCTGTTTAGTGATCTTTAAGTACCCTTTTGTGACACTTTTAATTCCCGACACTTAGGAAAGCATTCAGGACCATTTAGTCATATTTTTACATGTTACAAACTTGTCACAATGCTGAATTTTGCTGAAATATGTAAAATTTAGCATTTAAAGTGTGTTTCGGGTGCTTTTTAGTGCATATTTTAGCTTTCGAAAAGTCTATATGTTAACCCTTGTATCCATACTTGGGTTTTAATGTATTGTAGACATTGGACCTACTCCTTGGCCCTAATTCCATTATCTGACTGCTTTCTGCAGAGTAGCTGACACAGTGTGTCTTACCGGTGAGTTTACTAGTCTTTCTGACGCAACGCTAACAGTAATGCATAAAGCAATATTTGAAGTATGAAACGCGCATGAATTCACATGTATAGTATGTAATCAGACAATGTTGACATTTAAGCACATAATTGCAGATATTAATAATAATTAAACTGTACGGAAATTACCGGTTTTGTGCCAGTTGTCACAATAAATAATAAACAAATCGAGACCCTAGTGTAAGCAATTCATCGAACACTTGGTGGGCGTGTTGCTGGTAACCAATACTCCTGTAAATTAGATTATATGGATAAAACTAAAGCAATGAACAATGAGTATAATAAAGAACCCTTAAGAAGTAGCAAAAGTAAAACATACATGTCCTTGCTGCCCTAGAATCTTCAAAATCTTTGCAACCTAGAACCACCTCCATTGCCACTGATTGGTTTATAGGGATGGACATTGGAGAGCAAAACACATATAATCAAATCGGGGTAGACAGAAGTGAGCCGATTAGGTTAGGGAAGCAGGGAGGGAAGTTAATCCCATGTCTTGGGAAATCCAAAATTTCAAATATTGGATGGGAGGAGTGAGCGGGAACTAATATGTAATTATAAATCTTAATTACAATTAAGTAAAAAATTTTAAATATTGTTTTTAAATCTGTAATTATAAATCTTAATTGGTACAAGAAATTCGGCACTGGTACCTGGTACCAAGTGCTCATCCCTAGGTAAAGTTATTCTATAAAAGCTCCTATAAATAAGAAGTGTACAAAGACACAATAGATTGAAAATGTCTTAATGGACCATCTTGGCCCTTGTAGTTTTAATGACTATTAGTGAGTCGTATTATTTTATACTGGGTAATAACATAGCATACATGTCTTAAATGGACTATATTGGGCCTTAATAACTCTTAATGGCCTTTGGTGGTCTTTATTAGGGTGTATTCGATCTTAAAGGGTTAGATCAAGTTGTGGTGAGTCATATTATGTTTTTGCAAATAATAACTCATATAACATGTCATAATGGGTTATATTGAGTGTTCCAACAAAGGTTTAATTTTTAACACCATACGTAACCCTTCTAACAAAGTTGACATTTAAAAAAGAAGTCACGTATATGCAATCTTTTTAAAATCAGGGTTGCCTATATATTTAAACAACGCAATCTTTCTTAACAAAAGTTGCATTAGATCTTCTAATGCAACCTTTATATATAACAAAGTTGTTTTATAATCAAATTCAACTCATTTTAAAAGATTGCATTAGGCTAATTTTTCAGTAGTGAAACGAGACATTGTTAATATAATTTTTAATTAATATATTATATATATACCACTTTTCATAAGTCCATACAATTTTTTCTCTTTAACAATTTTCAAGTTTTACCCATGATTTGCTATTGGAAATTAACCATGACATCTTTTTCTTGACAAGCACTTTTGAATGTCATAAAATGAGGCGTGTGTCATTGTTTGCGTGTCAAGATGAATCTTGTTTTTTTTATGACGCTAAAAACATGACACACAAAAAAGAATGTCATAGATTTATTATATTTTGTAAACCATGACATTTTTTTCTTGACATACGCTTTTGAATGTCATAAAATATGTGTGTGTCATTGTTCGCGTGTCAAGAGTAGTGTATTTTCTAGTAGTGAGTTAAGAGTCTCAATAATTATAGACTTAAACTCTAATAAAACTCATCAAATGTCATCATTAAAACTCTACTCAAGAGTTTCACCATATGAAGAGTTTAATTAGTAATTAAAATTTCCCTCAAATGGATTTAGAAATTACAAATTAAAGTTGGTGATAAATCCACACAACTACACCATCACTTTATGGTGATTTAATTCTTGAAGCCAATCAAGCATCAACTTCAATGTATGACCTTTTATTTCTAAATCATACAAAGCATTAAAATCAATGCTACAACAAATTACTTATATAAAATGTTTACATAAAACATTTCAAAGCATTTGTATTTTAGCAATTTTTTAACAATCATGTTAAAATGAAAGAAATTCTGACGCGCACGTTAGAAATATTAACATTTCCACAAAATGTTAATTCGACTTGCTAAAAACACATATATGGTTCAAATAAATAAGTCATTTCTAATACACACGTTAGAAACTAAACAATTAAAAAATTGCTTCCAAACTAACGCGTTTCATGAACGTTTCTAACACACATGTTAGAAGACAAATGATTACAAATATCATTACGAGACTTATTTGTTCATATCAATCCATGGGTGGATGAAAAATCTACTTTAAATAGATACTTAATTAGAGACATAAAACTCTAATCAAGTAATATAAAACTCTTATTTAAAGATATAGAAAACTTTACTTAAGAGTACTTAACGTTTACAAAAAAAATGTATGGTTTACACCAATAATTCCGGTCTAACACACATGTTAAAGAATTGAACGTTTACAAAAAAAAACGTATGGTTTACACTAATAAACCCGATCTAACACAAAAGTTAGAAAAATTAACGATTCCCAAAATCGTTTACAAAACCAAACGGTTGAACCAAAACTATTCGTTTTGTACCACGGTATAGGATTTAAGATTGTATCTCAATCTCAAGAAATCCAAACACAACAAGTTGTACCACATACATATTTCCCAAAAGAAAATATTTATAAGATCATAATCTTTAAAAATACATACATATATATATATATATGTGTGTGTGTGTGTGTGTGTCACACCCCAACCGATGGCGGAAACATCGAGGTGCGAGCACTAAGCGTTCAGATTGCTCATGAGGATCCATAACACTAGATAGTTTCAATATAAATTAGATTCGTTCCATGCAATTGTCTAAAAACAACATCATTCACCGAAAACATTGTATCAACTAAACCAAACATAACCATTATTTCAAAAGTTTCTAGGATTAAACTAGGCGAGTTTCTAAGCATCAATCCTAGCTTGATTTCCATAGTTCTAGCATCTATCAGCCTGCAACATGTATTAAAATAGAGACAGTACAAAAATGTACCGGTGAGCATACAAGTTTGAATAATAGCATAATAGTATAAAACAACTCATATCCATATGTAGTGTAATAAAAATAGTTTCAGCCATGCTAGTGTTCGCAGTCCAACAAGTGATAGTCCAAGTATCCCGATGCTTTGTTGTCTTCCCAAGTCTCAAGGAAAACTAGAATCCTCCTAACAATACCCCCGAGAATAATGGGGAGGTGCATCTCCTATAGCGCTACTATTGTTAAGGCGGAACTACACACCCTGGATTAAACGTTCACATAGCACAAATAGAATACAAGAATCACAAGTTTCACATACAAGCAGGATAGAGTTTAGTTTGCAAAAGTCTCAAGTATCGTAGTTTAGTAGAATACATGTTACATCCCAAAGTTTAAAGCAAAAAGGGATCGAGTATACTCACAGTGATTGCTTAACATATCAACTGTTATTGGATCAAAGGGAGCTCTTTAGGTTTAGCCTGATTAGATTACAACAGATAAGTGTCGGACAAAACGACGAGATTACATAAGTGTCGGATTAGTCACTGGATCGGATGGCTGTCCGATCGGATGGCCATCCGATCGGATTGCCAGTCGATGGAGTGACTAGTGTGTGTGGGAACGGATGGCTGTCTGATTGGATGGCTATCCGATCGGGTTGCCACTCGATTCAATTTTGACAAAAGTGAGAAGGGAACGGATGGCTGTCCGATCGGATGGCTATCCGATCGGGTCACCACTCGATCCAAGTTCAAGATTCAAGGTTGCCTTGATCGGATGGCTGCTCGATCGGATGGCTATCCGATCGAGCTGCCACTCGACGATTATAACTTCAAGTTTCAAGAATGTTTAGGGTTAAGGGCAAGTGTCACTCGATCGGGTGGCTGTTCGATCGGATGGCTATCCGATCGGATTGCCACTCGATCGGGTTACCTTGTCCCGTTCTTAATTTTGTAAAACTCTAAGTTTATGTTCAAGCAATGATGATGTGGTACGTGTTAAGACAACGGTAAACCCCTCAGTGTACAGCCGATCCGATCGGGTGGGAATCACCACAGTCCGCTCAGTCGTCCGTTCGTGATGGTGTTCATGTCAGAATCCGTACTCCGGTCATCTTCTCCGGTAACAATCCCTTTCCAAGCCGACTCCAGACTAATAGTCAAGTCTGTAGTCCGTTCAGATCTGTATCTCACCGTTTTAGTAAAAGTTTAAGAAAAGATGAAGATGGACATAGGTTTTAGCTTGAAAAGTTTAGATCTAGCATAGCTTTAATGTAAAACGCATGAAATTCCTTAGATCTAAGCTAGATTCTATCAGGAATGACATCATATAGTTGGTTGCACAAACCACCATGATGACATCATCCTTAAGAACTCAGATCTAAGAGATTTCACGGTGAAAAGTGAGATTTCAAGAGAGAATCTAGTAGAGAATGATGTGTAGATCAAAGATGTACAAGAATCTAGTGTGAAACGTATCGAAATTGCTGAGAAATCAAAGAAAAGGAGAGTGTGTGCGTCTGGTTCGAGTGAGGCTGTCACATTAGTGAGAAGGGTGATGTGACAGGCCTATTTATAGTGTCAGAGTGTGTGAAGAGAGGCGGTGTGCACGGATCAGATGATGGTCCGATCGAGTGGCCATCCGATCGGGGGCCATCCGATCGGATGGTCATCTGATCGGATTACCACTCAGTCAATCCCATCTTTCTGTTCCACCGTCTTTGATTCGATTTGCGAGTTTGACTAAGCGTTGCGTTGCGTATTATTGGAAAATAGCATAACTAGAAAATAGCGCAAAAAAAATTCAAAGTTTCATAGTTTCCGCCAGTGACAAGACTCCAGTCCCTCGTTCAACCAAGTCTCAAGTTTCACGAGCCTCAAGAGTCAAGCACCAAAGTATATAGATTTAGACATTCCAAGTATATAAAATTAGGAATTTCAAGTATTTAGCATATGACATTCCAAGTTATATATATATATTAGGCATTTCAAGTATTTAGCATACGACAGAGAATTCAGCAAGTATCAAAGTATTAATGGTTACATAGTTCAGGGACTAAATTGACAATCAGGAAAGGTCCAGGGACTAAACTTTCCAATAGTCTAAAGTTTAGGGACGTAGGGCGTTACAATATATTTTTTATAAATCCTTTTGTGAACCCAAAATCCTTATAAATAAGGTTTTAAGATTGTAGCAACAATCTCATGAAATCTGTTTTAAGTTTGTAGGAAATGGGTCACAATTTTATTAATAAAACTAATAAAAAAATAAAGATATTCTCTTTAAACATTTGGGAAATTGTAGTACATGAACCGTGTACAAATTCAAATGAAAATAAATATGAACTACAACATATTAATAAAACAATCGATTCAAACCAATATCTTCAAAAGATAAAGTCTTCAACTTGATCTTTAACCGCGTCTACTTGTATGGTTCGTTGTGTTTTCAGTCCATTGTGTAGGCTTCAGCGAGGTCTTGAACCACGTCATCTTGTACAATAATTTCCTACAAAAAGAACAAACAAATATTGACGGTTTTGGTTGAGGCACGTGTTCAACACGCGTGTTCAACACGCTTCCCTTAAAACAGATTTCACGCCTCTACCAAAGACGACGCGTCTGTCTCCCAGGGTACAACAACCGAAGCAGTCTGTACTGCCGAAGATGGCCACACACCCGAGGTTACACCGGATAATTGTAGTGTTTGAACTTATGAAACAAATAAAGATGTGACTGTGGTGAAATCAAATAAAGAAAACATATCTCTCTAAGTACCTAACACATGAGTCTTCAAGTATTTTTTTTCTTTTCAATAACTCTCCATATATTCATGTAATTTTCTTGTATCTTCTCTTGTATGTTTCTAGATGTTCTTCTTTCTCAAATGAGGTACATAGCCTATTATTATACAAGAGTTGAGGATGAGAGAAAAGTCTCACTTAATTTGAGACATAAAGACTCAAATTAAAAGACATTAAAACTCAACTTAAGAGTTTAGTCTTTAATTCACCATATGAAGAGTTTATTAATAATTATAATTTCATTAAATTATAATTCACTAAATATCCATTCACCAAATTTCTAACAAATCTTTTTAAAACCATCAAACAACATTCTCATCTTCTCCTTCACAAAACTCACGGCCGAAACCCATCTCTAAACACCCACTTTTTAAAATTTCAACTCATTTTCATGAAGATCATAGTCATTTCAAGCTAGTTTTGATTCGGTTTGAAAATCAAAAGGTGATTCCAAAGCGATTTCAAATAGTAACAAGATCATTATCATCAAAAATCTCATCATAATTCAACTTTCATACTTGAAAGGTATAAAAATTTTATTACTTTAAAGTCTTGTTCTTGATGATGATGATGATTAGCGTGGTTCTAGAATACTTGAAATTCTCACAACTCTTATATACAAAACAACAAATGGTTTTTACAAAATAAAAAATGAGATGAATATGTGTATGTGTGTGTAGCCGTGAACATGTGTGTGTGTGCTAGGCTGTATGTTTTGATTTTGATTAAAATTGTTCTTGTAGAATGATTATTTAAATGATTTGAGTATCATGCATGTGAAATTTGAATGATTAGTATGATGAAAGTAATTTGAAAGTTCTTGAAATTATAATTGTTATATATATGATCACATGACTGAAAATTTACTAGGCATATTAATGAAATTTCAAGTTGATGCATGTTCTTGAATGATAGTTAAGATGCATATGTTCAAAGATTTTTGTATGATGATTGAATGATTGAATAAGAATAAAGTATGAATGTGTCATATATCATGATAAATAAAAGAATAAGATTGATTAATCGTATGCGATGAATATGAATTAAATATGCATAAAGTGCTTGTACATAGACTTGTAAGATGATTTAGTGATCATCATAAAATGAAATTGTTGTGATATGATGAATATTCATTCAAATCAGTAGGTAAACATGCAAAATATAGCTATATTGTGTATGTTGAAGTTACAAAAAAATTATGACATAACTTGGCAGCTTTGCATGTTGTAAACGGTAAAATACGCATATTTCAACGTACGCGAAAACGAGATGTTCAAGAGTGAACTTTATGTGTTATGATTTGATATGTGAATATGAGTATGTGTAATGTGATTTACTAAGTGATATCATGATGATATGAAATGATGATATGTTTAGACGTTTGTGCGGTAGAAACGGTAAACTAGATCAGAAATCACATTATGTGTGAAAGTTTGTGATAAACATGAGAAATATATGCTTGAAGTAACTTGATAAGTTTGTTGATATATATATTAAGTGTTCAAGTGTGACATATATGTGAAATAACGTGATACGTGAATTACGATATATATATATATATGTATGTATACATGCCGAATATGTCCATACTTATGCACATATATTGCGAAGCGCAAATCGTAGATATATTGTGAATAAGTAGACATAATAATGTATAAAAGGTCACCTATAAAATCGTTCAAAATGCAAAAATCTTAACAACATATATATGTGTGTATGAACACATATATATATAAATTGCCAATTTAATCAAAATAAAGATTTCCGTGAAAATTAAGAGATGTGTGAAGATTCGAAGTATATGAGAAAATAAATAGTTATAGAACAATAGTTATTAAATTGTTTCCATTTAAATTAGGATATGTAGATTCAAACCAATGGATTGCGATAATAAAAACACACCCAAAGGTGAGTGTCATGAATACCCCATTTTTTACTGTTTTGTATACTGTTTTCGCGGTGAAGAACTCGTCTTTATAAAGAATGAATATATGTTTCATATAAAACATGATTTCAATTAAATGTATTTTAGTGAGAATTCACTAAAACGTCATTTTTACTATCTTATATAATGTTTTCAGAGAAAAACATGTCGTTAAAAGAAAAATATATGTGTTTCATGTAAAAATGTGCTTTTAAAGTATATAAAAATGTATTTTCATCGAGAATACGATTTTTAGAGGATCATAATATGTTTTATGAACTCAAAGAGATATATAACCTAAATTATTTTCAAGAAAAACGAGTTTAAAACGTATCATACTGGTTTCGGGGAGAAACTGGGTAAGTTGACGACGTTATGGGTATAACGATCGTAAAGATTTAAAAACATATTTTTAAATCTAAGTTGGGACAAATCAGTCAAAATCTCAAGTGTGTAAGTAACGGTATAGGCTTGCATATCATGGGGGATGCTGGGGATTTGTACAACGCTCAATATTAAATTGTTATTCAGTAGGTTATGTATATTGTTGTATTGGGGCAAGCAAATGGTTTTCCTAAATGCGGGAAACCTAGGCACCGGTTTTAGCATTTAATAATTAAGTAATGCACACGTGGAATCATTAATAGTTCTATAGGGTTGACACCCCGTCATGATCGCTCTCTCTGATCTACATAGCGATGAATTTGAATTCTTGAACTGTCTAGTATTGATTAAAACCTCAATCTTATTATATAGCTCGTAATGTCTTGCAAACTTACGAAACCGAAGAAATAACGAAATTTAATATAATTAAAATCACGAGTAAAAGTTTTCATCAGAGATAGGCTTACGGGGCTATTTCAGATGATTTCTCCCATGATATTTCACAAAGGAAATAAAATGATCTTTCTTAAACATATGTGAATGTTTTAAATCATTGAAATGTTTTAATAAGAAAGATTTTCCTTAAACAAATCGTTACAAAATTTGTATGTGAACTCACCTTCCATTGTGTTGACACTTTATTTTTACGTGTTCTTCAGGTACACGAGTTTGGCTTCGAGGAATTTTGGTTGTTGATGCTTGTTGTAATTAAATAATTTCGTTGGATACTTTTAAAACTGTCATGGGACCGTGTGTACTAAGACCTTTAAGGGTCACTTAACTATGTTATGGTTGTGAACTATGTTTACAACTTTAAAACTTAATGTTTTTAAATAATAAATTGTCCAATATAAACAATGCATTGACCACTAGGATGTTTTATAGGTACCAACCTTCATCACCGCCACGTTTGTATTTCCGCAGCGACGTTTTTGGGGTGTGACAGTTAAGGGTTGAAAGGAAAGAAAATGGACTCAAATTCGCGAACTGAAATGAGTTATGTTATGGGGACCCCTTGTGGACCGCAAGGGTAAGCCCATATGATCCGTAAGGACCGTCCGAAAAACCCCAAATTTCATTTTCACCCCGTGAGTTGTTTGGCTTATTATTTTATGCCTTAATTGCATAGTTAAGAATGTTTTTAGGGTTTTAAGGTGTATGTAAGCATGTGTAACGTATAGACATGTATGAATATCATTCCGAGAAAAAAATAATCTCGATGTATGGCTCGGTTTTTAATTAAAAACGTGTATTGACAGACCGTGTCGTCCCGATCAGCCAAAAACCCAATTAACCTAGGTAGTTAGGGTAAGTCCAGTATCGTATCCATGAAGAGCATGTGGTCAGTATTGCATGAGTTGTTTGATTAGATAAACTATCTACAAAAATGTGCAAAATAATTATGAAGCTTGCTAATTTTCTATGTTTGTTTGATTGATTTGAAAAGAAGTCGTAGTGAATCAACAAATTGCTGTTTATTAACTAGGATTGCAGAACTTAACTAAGTGAGTTAAAACAATAATTTAGAAACAAGTTCCATACCCGGTTCGATAATTGCAAGACCTAGGGCTCCTACATGTTTTAACTTGATTTAGTTGAATTTAGTGATTAACAAATTTAGTGTCACATGGCTTAGGTGCCAAAAGTTATCAACGTTACAAAAACGGACCGCAATGCACTTCTTTACCAAGAACATGTAAATCCTAACCTAAGATAAGGCATAATTGCACATAACCATCTCGCAAAGTCAAATTTTATCATTACTCGTCAATTTACGAGTTCGAAACAAATGCAAGACAATTATTAAAGGTTTCAAATACTAAACAACTTGTCACGAAATCAAATATAATACAAATGTTTAAACCCTATAAAATCTTACAAAAATCTACACCGGGGTGAAACCCGAAGATACTAGTCGCTCATGGTTGATGCATCATGAACACCGGATGGCAAATACGAACACCGAGCCATGATCTTGAGTCGTGGATGAATGATGAGGGTTAGGGTTTGGATGGTGAGTGTGGATGGATGAAGAGGATGGTGAATGATGATGGTGTAATGGATGAGGGTTAGAGATGATAGAGGGTAGGTTAGGGTTAGAGAGGTTAGAGAAAGGTTAGAGGTGAAGGAGATGATCAAAAAAGGGCTCTAAGAACTGATATATCTTACTTCAAAACTCGTAACTCCTTCTTATCCCTATCAATTTTGTCAAAACTTAGTTAAACAAGGAATTCAGTTTCTAGGGGGCGTAGGCGACGGGCAGTTAGGGCGTCGACGACGCCCTCTCCTAACGCACTTTTCTACTGACGCCCTATTCTACCGTTTACGTCCATTTTTTCACGACGAGGTGCATTGGCGATGAGATGTGCAATCCCACCTTGCCGTTTTGTTCGTTTCTTGCACCCGAAATGTCTTAAACGCTTCTTGATGCTCCGTAAAGCTCCCGAATAGCTCCTTAAACTTCGTTAAATCCGCAAAACACAATTTCTATCAAAGTAGGCCATTCGAAACCAAAGTTTACTTAAAGACACAAACTTAATACGGTAAAGCAACGAGTTTACAACTGCGTATCATGTATTTCGTGATGGTTTACGTATCATGAAAGTATGATTAAACAAAAGTAATACAAAATATGATTTCCATTGTGATTAAATCTTGATTTACAAGGGATTGAAATGAAAATACGAATTAGATGAGAAAAAAAATGAAAAAAATACGGAACATCACACTCACCATTAATGACGCTACTGATAACCTGTTTATAACTTGTCAACATGTACGGTGCATTAGTCATTCTTAGGTTGACCTGAATTATGTATATGCGAGTTAGAGTTGAAATCTTTGACACAAATACTAATATGGGTCAAGTTTGAGTTGCATATATCAACCGCTATTATGTAACCCATTAACTAACCAACCTGACATGATTGACACCCTTAATTTTCCAACTACATCGTTCGATAATAAATGTGGTGGTGAATACGACCACTTGCATGCTTTACAAATTACTATCCTTCCGATGACACTTATATGTGTGAACCTGAGTTACCACATGACAAGTGATGTATCATGATGGTGAAATCCAAGTGGTGAATCTTGATGGTGAGACCCACATGCTTAAATTGAAAAAAAATGCTCAAAATAAAAGCCTACTCAAACTTGTGTCCCCAATATACCAAGCTTAACCAATTGAGCTACATATAACGCTTTTATTATTTATGGGCCTAAAAAACCTTGGGCCCCTACGATTGCACACCTTCTGGCCCAGGTCTGTCAAAATCAATAAGTTTGATACCATTAAGTAGGGTTGACAACAGATAATCTGTATAAGACACGATTATACTTGTTTACTGAAAAATACACCATGTAATTTTTCACTTTTTAAAAAAATAACTAAAATTAGAAGGTTACGATCCATCATTTTTCCTTCTTGATACGTAAAACATACAACTGTGTTATAGACATTGGATTAAAAGTAGTTAAACGAGTCGCATTCATGTTTAGAACTTGTGTTGTTCGCGTCATCAAATGCCTGTTAAATCCGGTAAAGACATGATTTGTCAGCCCTGCTATTAAGTTACAAGTATAGCTTATAGAGTGTGACAACTGTGCTCTGTAATCGATGTATAATATAAAACAATGTCAATTATCAATAAAACAATGTGCTTTGGTGTTATTATATGTGTTTTGGGGTTATTATATGTGTAATTGTGTTTGATGATTTTACAATTTAATTCAATTCCAATTTCAAGCTTTAAATCGCTTTCTGGAAGGTTATACGCAAACCGGTGCGTAAACGCAGTCAGTTTAACACAACAAACAATCTAGAATAGTGACATAGGCTTAACATACCTTAAATAACCTCCACATAACTAGAAATAAGTTTTGGAAGGTTTGGTGTGTTGAAATCAAGGATGTTCGATCGCAGGGACTAGTTGTGTCAAACTATGAAACTATACCGATTTGTATAGTAACGAACATTCCAGAACTTGATCATAAGTTAAACATACCCTAAATATCCTTTACATAGCTTAGAAATAGGCTTTGAGGGGTTCGGTATGCTAAAATAAACTTTATTGATCAATAGGGACTAAAAGCGTCAAAAAGTGCATAAGTTTGCATTTTCGCGCACATCTTACGTTCTGAATATATCCGGACATCCAAAAATTTATGTAATCATTAAAATATTTTATTTTAGTGATTGGCTTGATAAAATTCCATTCGTCGCTTAATTTGGATCTTTTTTGCGTCCATTACGACTTCCGTCGTAATTAACCGAATAACGCAACCGTACGACCAAACGAACCAACATCCGAGATGTTTTTGAGCATGTTTCATGTTCCCTATACTTTAACTTCATTTTAGAGCCTTGAAATGAGGTTAACGGGGTTTAAACGCATCGAAAATGGCTTAAACGGGCTGCAGGGACCATTTCTGCCATTTTTAAAACTTTTCTAGTTCTGGCACCTGGTGGCGCTGCGCCACCACCATCTGTCTCTGCCGTGGCGTGATGCGAGCACCCTATCTGGGCAGAAAACTTGATTTTCAGCATTTTTCAGCAATGGGATTGAACTTGGGGGTCTTTTTTTGTAACTTTTGCAAAACCTTGAGCTGGTTTTCGACCCCCATTGTATTCTAATACCATGTACCCACATGTATGGCCAAGATTACACCCTCAAAACACATGGAATGATCCTATTGATCTTACCTTCCTATAAATAGCAAGCTTCCTCATTTGGGTTTTTCACACCTTGATTCAATTTCTGCTCTAAATTGAGGTTTTAACACCTCATACCTGAGTAACTTTGAATCAAAACACCTTCTTGGACCCTTTGTAAGTCCTCTTCTTGCTTGTTCTTGAATTTCAAGCATGAAAGTCAAACGGTGTTTGACTTTCAGCTTTGACCAGTCAATGGTCAACACAAAGTTCCGTTGAACTTTGCAACGTGAGCGTAATCACGATGGTTATAGTCCCTTGTGACTATACCTACTGATTACCACGTTGACTAGGCGTAGTGACGAGTCGTAGTTTCGGCCAAAATGCGTATTTATGCGTATTTTGTAACCAAACTACTCTTGGGTATCAAAACCGTTTGTTTTGATATCAAAACCGTTTGTTTTGATATCAAAACCTGTTTTCTAACTAAACTAAACATGTCTTAACATGTTTAGCTTGTCACTTTTAGTTTAGTGCTTGTGTAGAGTCGTAAGTCAAGCGGACTAAACACCCGCTTAGACTTTCGAACTCGACCCGTTTGGTCGATCATTAGGATCCGACCAAACATGTTTAGTGACCATAGTTGCATAGGGAATAACCTTCCGAGGTTATACCTTATGGTCACTTAGGTTTAATTAGTTGTATGATAGGTAGTTTATATGCCTTAGGTAAATGACCAAAATGCCCTTTTCATGCATAATTGGTAATTAAGCATATGTAACACAAACTTTTATCACTTAATTGATTATGCAACATGTTTAGGCATATAATACTTGTCATAGGACTAGTTAGACGTCTCGAACGCGCTTTGCGCGCACGACGCGTTAAAGTAGCGTAAGCTACCTTAATGGGTCGCAATGGGTCAAAAGCACTTAGGTTAGGTCCTGATCTAGGGTGTAGACTTTGTTAAACCATATCACATGAGTTCCAACACTCATTTGGTTTACAAGACCTCATTCTGTCTAATCTTCCGATTTAGGCGTCGATTGTTTGACTAGTGATTCGATTACTAGGTGCTGCTTGATTTCTCTGGTTTACTTGAGTTTGTTGAAGTTCTATTGATTGAGGATACTTTGCACTTCATGTGAGTACATAGTTCCCCTATTTTACTGTTTTCAATTGTTTTGGGGTGATTCATATGTATCAAAACGATTTCGATATTTTAACGATGGTTTCAAAAACGATTAAGATGGTTTATACTAATGATTTCGATAATGTGAACGAACTTATTGGCTGCAGTTACATAACGAATGACATTCATTAATTTTGGCCGAACCGACCAGTATTAGGTTATGGTACCATAGGATCTGACAAATCCCGTTATCAGACTGCACCCATGGTTATGTGTAGGTTAGGTGGGTAACGACTGAATCTGTGATTGTTAACTTACCCTTTGGTGGTTTGTTAATGCGAGAAGTGAGATAGTCGAGTCACGAAGGTTTGAATGTTATTAGCGAGATGACCAAAAATAGTTTTCACAATTAAAACGAGGATGATTTAAACGATTTAAACGAGTTAACGATTTTGAAACGATTTGAACAAGTTAAACGAGTTGGATAAACGATTGGTTTTTGGTTAAGTGTTTAGATAACAGGACGGGTGTAATGTGGTGAAAACATGGTAGATACGCCGCTGGTACTTCTTATATATAAGTGTTTTCAACATATTACATACCGTGACGTTAGTTAGTTCATTTGGGTAAACGATTTTAAAACAATGTCACATAACGATGTTTTCGAAAGGATATAAACCATACGAGTTTTATTAACGAGTTAATACGAGATGTTTTACAATTTGGTTTACTAAAACAAATGTTTTTGGGTTAAGAATCATGGCTACGAGGTTTTATAAATTATAACCCACTTGATTTGAGTTGGTTAAATTATGTTGCAATATTATACACATTTCAAAACAAGGTTTTTATTAAGGTATTGCAACATGTAAACTAGCCATGAATCCGATACTCTTATAAAACCTATGTGCTTGCCAGTATTTCTTTGCTAACTTTGTTTTTACATATGTTTCAGGTGTTGTTGCTTGATGTTGATTGCTAGGATGCATGAGTCACATAGGATCTGGACGAGGCCTTAGTGACATAATAACAGTGATAGTCGATATGTAACTTGTTTATTTCATGTTAAAACAATGTAAATTACTTATCGAATAAATAAAACGAAACTCTTTTTATATCCATGGTTGTGAAACAATAATTCTGTTACAACACTCCCCAACATTTCTGCCACGATTTGTTGTTTTACGTGGTCGGGGTATGACCGAAGAGTTGGTATCAGAGCCAATGGTTATAGGGAATTAGGTTATTAGTAATGCTTTGACCTTGACTATAACTTTCTAGGACCCCAACGTGAGTTTTTCTTGCGTTTAGATTTTAAAACAAAACCGTCACCTACCCTTAGGTGATAACCACAACGAGAACACAAATTTTGAATCTGCTTCGAAAATTAATCATCCGTTCTAGGATGATTGATTACTAGGTTTTGAACCCTTCCAGTTTGACTCATATTTGGCTTAGTGCCTTTTGAGTTTTCAAAATCTCGTAAAAGTTTTGGTCTAAATAATGTGAACACGTGCAAACTGGAAGAGTGAATGCCTGTATCCTGAGTTTTCTGTCTAAGGCTAGAGTGTTCGTACAAATCCACATAATCGGACCAGTCACTCTTACCTGGGAACTCTTGGGGTGAGTGTTCACTTATAGGCGAGCATGTCTTCGCGATACATTATTTTGGCCCATTTACTTTGATTAATCACTGTGTATCGTTTGTTTGTTCGAGGTAATGAACAAATGATCGCCTTCCTTGTGTTTTGTTGATGTTTTCAATACCTCTTTTGTTTTTCCAATTGTCGATCTCACTCGATTCCCCTGTTTCCTTGTTAGACAATGCCTCCTCGACGTGATGCTCAATCTTTTACTGCTGAAGAAGTCGTAGCCCTTGTCTCTCAGCAAATGGCTGCTGTGCTTCCAGGCGTTGTGACCCAAATCCACGAGTTATACAACAACAATAATAATAACAATGCACAGTGTAATTTCAATAATTTCAATTCTGCTAAGCCGTTGAAGTTTTCTGGGTCGCAAGGAGCAACTGCGCTCCTTCAATGGTTCGAAAGTATCGAGAGCACATTCAGATATGTGCAATGTCCGAATGAGCGTAAGGTTGAATTTGCATCAAGTGTGTTCGAGAAGCGTGCTCTTACATGGTGGAATGGTGTTATGAGCGATAGGGGTGCCGAAGTGGCATTGGCACAAACATGGGAAGAGCTTTGAGCTCTAATGATGAAAGAGTTTTGTCCCCGTCATGAAATTCGAGCTTTGGAACGAGAGTTTGACGATCTGAAACAAGATGGGGGTGAACACCGTGTGTATACAGATCGTTTTGAGGAGCTCAGTCTGTTGTGTCCCACTATGGTTACCCCACTAGAGAAAGCAATCGAGAGATATATCGATGGTTTACCCGATTCCATACAGGATATTGTGATTGGCATTAATCCTACTACTGTTCGTCACACAATCGAGTGGTCTGCTACCCTGACTGAGTCTCAAGTCAGGAAGGGTAAACTTACCCGCAAGGGTGATAAGAAGAAGTCGACCGATTCTGTCAAGGAAAAGGGTAAGAGTAAGAAAGGTGAGTCGTCGAAGAAGTCGAGAAAGCGAAAGGATGCTCAGAATTTTGCAGTAATAGCTCAGAACCCTCAGAATCCACCGGCTCAACCGCCTGCAAAGAAAGTGTATGTTGGTACCGCACCTCATTGTGCTCGCTGCAACGGTCATCATGTTGCACAACAAGCTTGCAAGCAATGCACAACGTGTGGTAAACTTGGGCATCTGGCCAACATTTGTCGTCTGGGTCAGAATCAGGTTGCTCAGGTTCCAGCACAGGTTCAAGGGAATGCTGCGAGATTCCCACCGGGTTCATGTTTCAATTGTGGAGAGTTTGGTCACTTCCGCAACAACTGCCCGAGGTTGGTGAATGCAAATGCGAATCCGAACGTGAATGTCAACGCGATTGTGAATCCCGCTCATGGGTGAGCGTACAATCTGAATGCAAATGAGGCGAGGGCTGACAACAAGATTGTCAACGGTACGTTTCTTGTTAACAATCGACCTGCATCTATTCTTTTTTATTCTGGTGCCGATAGAAGTTTTGTTTCATTATCATTTGAGCCTTTACTTGCGATACCTAGAACTAAACTGAGGAAACCCTTATCTATCGAAGTTGCTACTGGTAAACCTCTTGTTCTCGATTCTGTTATTCGTGATTGTCAGTTGAACCTTGATGACCATCTTTTTCCTATTGACCTCACACCGATGCAACTTGGGAGTTTCGATATTATCGTTGGGATGGATTGGTTAACCAAACATCATGCAGAGGTGATTTGTTTCGATAAGATCATTCGTATTCCTCTTTCGTCTAGCGATGTTCTGAAAGTTCGTGGCGAGAAACCATCTGGTGGATTGAAACTCATGTCGTGTATGAAAGCCCAAAGTTATTTACGAAAAGGATATGTTGCTTTTCTGGCACATGTCACCGAGGAGAAAAGCAAGAGCAAGAATATTCAGGATATTCCGATTGTTCGGGATTATCCAGAGGTGTTTCCTGATGAACTGCCTGGTTTGCCCCCAGTTCGTCAAGTCAAGTTTCATATTGACCTTGTACCCAATGCCAACCCGATTGCGAAAGCACCTTATCGTCTTGCACCGTCTGAGATGCAAGAGTTATCGAAACAGCTTCAAGAGTTATCTGATAAAGGATTCATCTGTCCGAGCTTTTCGCCTTGGGGAGCTCCTATCCTCTTTGTGAAAAAGAAAGATGGATCTTTTCGAATGTGTATCAATTATCGTGAGCTTAATAAGCTTACCATCAAGAATCGATATCCCCTACCTCGAATTGATGATCTCTTCGACCAGCTGCAAGGTGCTTCATGCTTTTCCAAGCTCGATTTGCGTTCTGGGTATCATCAACTTCGTGTTCTCGAAGAAGATATTCCCAAAACTGCTTTCCGCACGAGATATGGGCATTACGAGTTCACTGTCATGCCTTTTGGTTTGACAAATGCCCCAGCTATCTTTATGGACTTAATGAATAGGGTCTGTAAACCTTATTTAGACAAGTTCATCGACGATATTCTCATTTATTCGAAGTCTCGAGCCGATCACGAGCAACACCTTCATTTGACATTGGAACTCCTAAAGAAGGAACAACTTTTTGCTAAATTCTCCAAGTGTGAATTCTGGCTTAAAGAAGTTCAGTTTTTGGGTCATATAGTCAACGAGTAGGGTATTCATGTAGATCCATCCAAAATAGCTGCTATTAAGGATTGGAATACACCGACGACACCTACAGAGATTCGATCTTTTCTTGGTCTTGCTGGTTATTATCGTCGATTTATTGCTAATTTCTCAAAGATCGCGGTTCCACTCACTGCTTTGACTCAGAAGAATAAGCCTTTTGAGTGGGGACCTAAGCAAGAAGAAGCGTTCCAAACGCTGAAACGAAAGCTCTGTGATGCTCCTGTTTTATCTCTACCCGAAGGAAACGATGATTTCGTTGCCTACTGTGACGCATCTAATTTAGGCCTTGGTTGTGTTCTTATGCAACGAGGTAAAGTTATAGCTTATGCGTCTAGACAGTTGAAAGTTCACGAAAAGAACTATACGACTCATGATCTTGAGTTAGGAGCTGTGGTTTTCGCGCTTAAAATCTGGAGACATTATCTTTATGGCACAAAGTGTGTGGTTTTCACAGACCACAAAGGTCTCCAGTATATTCTCAATTAGAAGGAGCTGAACATGAGGCAACGACGCTGGGTTGAACTCTTGAACGACTACGATTGCGAGATTCGCTACCATCCTGGTAAGGTAAATGTCGTAGCCGATGCGCTTAGTCGAAAGGAACGAGTCAAGCTTCATTCTATTCAGACTTTAACTGATATTCAATCTCGTGTCCTTCAAGCTCAATGATCTTGTGTGATCAAAGACTTATTGAAAAATGAGCTACCGCTTCAACTTGAGCTTAAACTCGAAAGGAAAGATGATGGTTTACTCTACTTCAAGGATCGTTTGTGGATTCCGAAACAAGACGATCTTCGCACCTTGGTAATGGACGAATCTCACAAGTCTCGATATTCTATCCATCCTGGTATTGATAAAATGTACAAGGATCTTCGTACTCAGTATTGGTGGCCTGGTATGAAAAAGGATGTTGCCTTGTATGTATCAAAATGCCTAACTTGTCTCAAAGTCAAGGCTGAACATCAACGACCTTCTGGTTTGCTTGTACAACCAGAGATACCGGTTTGGAAGTGGGAGAACATTGTTATGGATCTCATCACAAAGTTACCGCGTACATCTAGAGGTCATGATGCTATTTGGGTTGTTATCGATCGATTAACGAAGTCAGCTCATTTTATTCCGATTCGCGAGGATCTATCTGCTGATAAACTTGCAAAGATTTATGTTGATGAGATTGTATCACGACATGGTGTTCCTTTGGATATCATTTCCGATTGTGATGCTCGGTTTTCATCTCATTTTTTGAAGACCATGCAATCTGCTTTGGGAACCCAACTAAATCTAAGCACTGCTTATCATCCCCAAACAGATGGACAATCTAAGAGAACGATTCAAACTTTGGAGGATATGCTTAGAGCATGCGTGATAGACTTTGGTGGTAATTGGGATTCTCATATTCCACTGATTGAGTTTTCTTACAACAACAGTTATCATGCTAGTATTAATATGGCACCATTCGAAGCTCTCTACGGTCGAAAATGTCGTTCACCTGTCTGTTGGAATGAGACCGGTGAAGCTCAGCTTACTGGACCTGAGCTCATTCTGGAAACAACAGACAAAATCAAGAAAATCCGCGATAATCTTGTGACAGCTCGAAGCCATCAAAAGAGTTATGCGGATATGCGACGCAAGCCCTTAGAATTTCAAGTCGGAGACCGTGTCCTACTCAAGGTGTCACCTTGGAAGGGAGTGGTGAGATTTGGAAAGAAGAGAAAACTTGCACCCCGATATGTTGGACCATTTAAGATTGTTGAAAGAATTGGAAAGGTTGCCTATCGACTAGAGCTACCTCCAGAGCTTGGAAATATTCATCCGACTTTTTACGTGTCCAATTTGCGAAAGTGTTTAGCTGATGTTGATCTTCACATTCCTCTCGACAAGATTCAAATCGATGAAACGATGCACTTTGTCGAGAAACCTGTGGAGATAGTGGACCGTACATTCAAACAGTTGAAGAACAAACGTATTCGATTGGTCAAGGTTCGCTGGGATTCCAAACGTGGCCCAGAGTTTACTTGGGAACGTGAGGACCAAATGAAGGCGAAATATCCGCAATTGTTCTCACAAGCTTCCTCTAGTTAAAATTTCGGGACGAAATTTTCTGAAGTAGGGGAGACTGTGACAACTGTGCCCTGTAATCGATGTATAATATAAAACAATGTGCTTTGGTGTTATTATATGTGTTTTGGTGTTATTATATGTGTAATTGTGTTTGATGATTTTACAATTTAATTCAATTCCAATTTCAAGCATTAAATCGCTTTCTAGAAGGTTATACACAAACTGGTGCGTAAACGCAATCAGTTTAACACAACAAACACTCCGGAATAGTGACATAGGCTTAACATACCTTAAATAACCTCCACATAACTTAGAAATAAGTTTTGGATGGTTTGGTGTGTTGAAATCAAGTTTGTTCGATCGCAGGGACTAGTTGTGTCAAACTACAAAACTATACCGATTTGTATAGTAACGAACATTCCGGAACTTTATCATAAGTTAAACATTCCCTAAATATCCTTTACATAGCTTAGAAATAGGCTTTGAGGGGTTCGGTATGCTAAAATAAACTTTATTGATCAATAGGGACTAAAAGCGTCAAAAAGTGCATAAGTTTGCATTTTCGCGTATATCTTACGTTCTGAATATATTCGGACATCCAAAAATTTATGTAATCATTAAAATATTTTATTTTAGTGATTGGCTTGATAAAATTCCATTCGTCGCTTAATTTGGATCGTTTTTTGCGTCCGTTACGACTTCCGTCGTAATTAACCGAATAACGCAACCGTACGACCAAACGAACCGACATCCGAGATGTTTTTGAGCATGTTTCATGTTCCCTATACTTTAACTTCATTTTAGAGCCTTGAAATGAGGTTAACGGGGTTTAAACGCATCGAAAATGGCTTAAACGGGTTGCAGGGACCATTTCTGCCATTTTTAAAACTTTTCTAGTTCTGGCACCTGGTGGCGCTGCGCCACCACCATCTGTCTCTGCCGTGGCGTGACGCGAGCACCCTATCTGGGCAGAAAACTTGATTTTCAGCATTTTTCAGCAATGGGATTGAACTTGGGGGTCTTTTTTGTAACCTGGTTTTCGACCCCCATTGTATTCTAATACCATGTACCCACATGTATGGCCAAGATTACACCCTCAAAACACATGGAATGATCCTATTGATCTTACCTTCCTATAAATAGCAAGCTTCCTCATTTGGGTTTTTCACACCTTGATTCAACTTCTGCTCTAAATTGAGGTTTTAACACCTCATACCTGAGTAACTTTGAATCAAAACACCTTCTTGGACCCTTTGTAAGTCCTCTTCTTGCTTGTTCTTGAATTTCAAGCATGAAAGTCAAACGGTGTTTGACTTTCAGCTTTGACCAGTCAATGGTCAACACAAAGTTCCGTTGAACTTTGCAACGTGAGCGTAATCACGATGGTTATAGTCCCTTGTGACTATACCTACTGATTACCACGTTGACTAGGCGTAGTGACGAGTTGTAGTTTCGGCCAAAATGCGTATTTATGCGTATTTTGTAACCAAACTACTTTTGGGTATCAAAACCGTTTGTTTTGATATCAAAACCTGTTTTCTAACTAAACTAAACATGTCTTAACATGTTTAGCTCGTCACTTTTAGTTTAGTGCTTGTGTAGAGTCATAAGTCAAGCGGACTAAACACCCGCTTAGACTTTCGAACTCGACCCGTTTGGTCGATCATTAGGATCCGACCAAACATGTTTAGTGACCATAGTTGCATAGGGAATAACCTTCCGAGGTTATACCTTATGGTCACTTTGGTTTAATTAGTTGTATGATAGGTAGTTTATATGCCTTAGGTAAATGACCAAAATGCCCTTTTCATGCATAATTGGTAATTAAGCATATGTAACACAAACTTTTGTCACTTAATTGATTATGCAACATGTTTAGGCATATAATACTTGTCATAGGACTAGTTAGACGTCTCGAACGCGCTTTGCGCGCACGATGCATTAACGTAGCGTAAGCTACCTTAATGGGTCGCAATGGGTCAAAAACACTTAGGTTAGGTCCTGATCTAGGGTGTAGACTGTAACAACCCTCATTAAAAGCCCTATTTATATTATTATTTTATTCAATAGGAAATCCTAATTGAGACACCCAAGTAATTCTACGCGAACCCTAAAATTTTCAGAACAATCAGAATCAGGATCAGGGCCCCTAAAACTCAGGGGGGGCATTCCCTACTCAACGATTATCTTTATAAGTTATTATAAAAATCGAATTTAATCGAAACGTCGACTCACCTGCACTTCAAACACACGTGGCAAGAGAATAAGAAAAATATATCCCTTACGGACCGTAAGGGTTTATGCTTACGGTCCGTAAGCATGTCAAATTTCTTGTATAAATAGCAGGCTTTGGGACTTGCTTCTGTGCGTTCGTTCGACGATAAAATTCGACTCAGGCGCGGAGATATCGTCCAAATACTCACAATTAACACACACAAATCACTAATTGATGCTGCAATCAGGGTAATAACTCGATCGCTATTACGATTCAACGTCCGATCGATTATAACTATCCAACGATTGTTTAAGTGCCGCTCAAATTGAGTTTATACTTTGTTATTCATCGTGATTTCGACTTGAATGTTTGAGTGTTGTTTGAACTCGGACTATACTCTGTCATTCGTTGTGAATCCGCTGAATTGTTAAGTATTGCACTTTGTCATTCGTTGTGAGGGTTTTATCTCGTGAGTTATCGTAAATGCTGTATTAGTTACTTACCTAGTTTGTATGCACTTGGTTACAAGGCTAATCAGTAGGCTAGGCTCTGCTCAAATTAAATCTGCAATATATCAAGGCTTATCTGTAGACTAAGCTTTGCCCGTAGAAATCTGCAATGTGAGTTCATTTCTCTTTTCTCAGCGTTTGTGAGTCCACTCTGTTTTCTCACAGTTTTATCACCTTTTTGTGATACAATTATATTTACAAAGGCTTTTCAAAATCCTAAAATGTTTATCAGTTATACTTACAGTGATTAAATTTATATATTCTATAATAACTGCGGGTATGGGAGATTTTATACATTATTTGATTCTCGTTATTATTTGCCAGAAAGTTAGTCAATATTAGCATGACTACAATAACAGTGGAAAATTATGCCCCAGTAATCATAGCATATAACTAAAATTATTTTAACATCAATTAGTTAATAAATTTAATATATGTTTGAAATAAATCTAAATGGTGTATACCATAACAAAATAGTCAAATATAATGTATTCTACTAAGATTATATTTTAGTCTTAGTCACGTTAATATATTAAATAATGATATTACAATTATTTAATTAACATATTATATTTGATAAATTATAGTAGTTTGACATCAAATGATATATGTTATCTTCTGAGTTAAAATGGTTTTGTGCCATAGGTAATATATTTGACAAAATAATGTCACGGGACGCAATTAAGTCCGGAGTCATTAGTTGAGAGAATGATCAACAGTGACATGACCAAAAGCACTAGTTGAGAGAATGATCAACAGTGTTATAGAATCACTAGTTGAAAGAATGATCAACAGTGATAAGACCAGAATCATTAGTTGAAAGAATGATCAACAATGATATGATTACAGTCACAGGAATCGCCTAGTGACGGATAAATTGGATAATAGTAAAATATAATTACTTGATAAATTCACTATTGGATGAAAGTGAGCCAATGAGTGATATGATTACTGTCACATCGGAACTGCCACCATGTGACAAATACTGATTGAGTTGGGTAAATATAAATAGATATAAAAACCTTAATACTGTAAGGTATAACAATATATTTTATAAAAATGGAATGAGTTCACTCAGTATTTTCGCTGACAAAACCTTTTTCAAACATTTTTCAGGTAATTACAGTAGATTGGAATAAGAGCTGGATACGACACTGAAAGGCTTCAAGAAGTGGCTTATTTTATTAATTAAATCAGATTAAGAAATATTGTTTTATGTAAACAAATTTATCTTATTAAAGCTACCTTTATAAAACATGGGTTTATCCCATCTATTTAATAAATAAAATCCGGTGTTTCTAAACTCTGATATTTTTTCTAACTCACGGTCCTGATGAAATTTCCGCTGCAATGTTTTATAAAATTAATCACCGGTACCACTGGGCTGTTCACGACTTCTGATTCCGTCCAGGGTGGGTCGGGGGTCGTGACATAGACTTTGTTAAACCATATCACATGAGTTCCAACACTCATTTGGTTTACAAGACCTCATTCTGTCCAATCTTCCGATTTAGGCGTCGATTGTTTGACTAGTGATTCGATTATTAGGTGCTGCTTGATTTCTCTGGTTTACTTGAGTTTGTTGAAGTTCTATTGATTGAGGATACTTTGCACTTCATGTGAGTACATAGTTCCCCTATTTTACTGTTTTCAATTGTTTTGGGGTGATTCATATGTATCAAAACGATTTCGATATTTTAACGATGGTTTCAAAAACGATTAAGATGGTTTATACTAACGATTTCGATAATGTGAACGAACTTGTTGGTTGTAGTTACATAACGAATGACATTCATTAATTTTGGCCGAACCGACCAGTATTAGGTTATGGTACCATAAGATCTGACAAATCCCGTTATCAGACTGCACCCATGGTTATGTGTGGGTTAGGTGGGTAACGACTGAATCTGTGATTGTTAACTTTCCCTTTGGTGGTTTGTTAATGTGAGAAGCGAGATAGTCGAGTCACGGAGGTTTGAATGTTATTAGCTAGACCACCAAAAATAGTTTTCACAATTAAAACGAGGATGATTTAAACGATTTAAACGAGTTAACGATTTTGAAACGATGTGAACAAGTTAAACGAGTTGGATAAACGATTGGTTTTTGGTTAAGTGTTTAGATAACGGGACGGGTGTAATGTGGTGAAAACATGGTAGATACGCCGCTGGTACTTCTTATATATAAGTGTTTTCAACATATTACATACCGTGACGTTATTTAGTTCATTTGGGTAAACGATTTTGAAACAATGTCACATAACGATGTTTTCGAAAGGATATAAACCATACGAGTTTTATTAACGAGTTAATACGAGATGTTTTACAATTTGGTTTACTAAAACAAATGTTTTTGGGTTAAGAATCTTGGCTACGAGGTTTTATAAACAATAACCCACTTGATTTGAGTTGGTTAAATTATGTTGCAATATTATACACATTTCAAAACAAGGTTTTTATTAAGGTATTGCAACATGTAAATTAGCCATGAATCCGACACTCTTATAAAACCTATGTGCTCGCCAGCATTTCTTTGCTGACTTTGTTTTTACATATGTTTCAGGTGTTGTTGCTTGATGTTGATTGCTAGGATGCATGAGTCACATAGGATCTGGACGAGGCCTTAGTGACATAATAACAGTGATAGTCGATATGTAACTTGTTTTTTTCATGTTAAAACAATGTAAATTACTTATCGAATAAATAAAACGAAACTCTTTTTGTATCCATGGTTGTGAAACAATAATTCTGTTACAACACTCCCCGACGTTTCCGCCACGATTTGTTGTTTTACGTGGTCGAGGTGTGACAGAAGATTACATTATATCAAATTTTAAAAAAAATCCCAAAACCCTTGTAATATAGCATAGGCTAGACAAAAACACAAGGAGGTACACATTTATTCCCTCGTTGGTAAAACATTTAAGGACCTACATGTTTCATTATTTTTAGATGTACGGTACCAAGCATCAAATTGCAAACTAGGTAGCAAAATGTTATCAACCTAAGGACCATCATACCAATTTACAACACCCAAAGGACTAAACTGCAATTTCAGTTTTTCCAATCCCAAAATAAAAAATAAAAACAAAAACCAAAATAATAACATCGTCTTCTTCATGGGCTCTGGTCTCCCAAAAGTCATAAAAATAACCTCACTCAACAACACAGTTTTCACTCATCAAATCCGATAAAGTTCGATCAAATTCAATCAAATTCATCGAATTCGACCGTGACCCTTTTCGATTCGCATCATAAGCAACAAAACGCCTCAATCAATTTCAAATTCAGATCTCAATTTCAAAGTTTCCCCAATTTGAAAAATTTCTATCAAATCTGCAACAAATTGGAACTAATTAAGGTGATTCATGGCTTCACCTGGAAACCAGAACCAGCAGCCAGGTGGAGGACCATTCGATGTCCAACGATTCTTCAATCCTACATCTTCTCCACCACCAATTTCATCAAACCCTAATTTTGTTCAAAACCCTAACCCTAATAATAATAATCATAATATTCCATATCCTGTACCGTCGTCCGCGGCGTCGTATCCTCCTCCCTCCGTCACCGCCGGCGGCATCGGTGGTGCGTACTCCTACGCGCCGCAAACGCCGATTTACCACCCACAGTTTCACATCTCGTCACCTTCGTTTCCGCCGGAAAACCCTACGGCTGTTGCTAACTTGCACCACCAGCGATCTGTTCCTTACTCTACGCCCCCTCTCCAACCCCCTAGCCCTAGTGGAAACCCTAATTTTAACAACCATAGTGGAAACCCTAATTTTGTTCAAAACCCTAACCCTAACCCTAATCATGGAGCTAGATTGATGGCGTTGTTAAGTGCTCCACCACCTACAACGGTCGATAACCCGTCTCAGTTATCGGCTCCCATGGCGCAGGGTAGTGGAAGCTCTAACCCTGTAATGACGTCATCGTTGGTGCCGGCTGCTTTGCATTCGGGTTCGGGTCCGATGCGGATGCTGAGTAGTAAGTTGCCGAAGGGACGGCATTTGGGGGGTGATCGGGTTGTGTATGATATAGATGTTAGGTTGCCTGGAGAGGTGCAGCCTCAGCTTGAGGTTACTCCGATTACCAAGTACGGGTCAGATCCTGGGCTTGTTGTGGGTCGGCAGATTGCGGTTAATAAGAGTTATATATGTTATGGGTTGAAACTTGGGGCGATTCGGGTTTTGAATATTAATACTGCTTTGAGATCACTGTTTAAAGGTCTAGCTCAGGTTTGTTACTTTCTTTCTTTCTTCAGATTTAGTAGATTATGATATGTTTACTTTAATTGTTATCATATAGGGCGTAGATTAAAGATCTGATCTTGATATGGTTTTGTTGTTTTGTTCGGTAATCGATCCATGCAATTAATGAAGCTTCTGGGCATAGTTTTCAGTAGCGGCTATAGCTCTCGCTATAGAGCGCTACGTAGCGATTTGCCCATATGACGCTATAGGGTGTTTTGTGACAAATAGCGACATTTTCTGTAGTTTATATATATGTATGTATATATAGAGGTTCATGTTCCTGTAAAAAGGGTGAAGTATGTGCATTGAGACTGATGGCAATTTCTTTATTTAAACAAAAAGACACTATTACCCCTAATCTAGCCAAATTAGTCAAAAAATTAAAACATAATTTACCTTTTAAGCGCCTTTTGATCTCAAGCTTTAACTACAAGATCTAAGGGTTTAAAACACTTCTTACACTTCTCACAAAAAAACCCCTTTTTCAATAACACCCTTTGATAAGTACCCATTAGGGTTTATGTTTCACGGTTGAAAAAAGAAGCGTATTTAGATGAAATATACATGTAAAAATAGTGTATTTTGATAAAATATACATGTAAAATATTTCTTAAATTTTCTACTACTTTATCGCTAAACATGAAATAGCGGGCACTATTTCTTCGCTATCGCTACGTAGCATACAGGTAGCTTGTCGCTATTTACCGCTATTCGCTACTGACAACTACGCTTTGGGGATATGTTAAGTTGTTAACCAGTTATATGCTGATTC
>JARYGA010001514.1:0-48325 GCA_030545235.1 Helianthus tuberosus | reverse complement strand
AGTTTAGTAGCTTACATATGGGGTAGCTCCCCAGCGCATGATATAAATGAGTAACTTAACTACTTAAAAAAGTTTTCGATCTATAATCACTTATTTTGTTTAAGCTTAAGTTTATGTAAGTTGGTCACTTGAACAACATTCTGTGATTATTTTGATATCCATCGACAATGTGTGTCAATGTGATTAGTGTATCGACCATCTAATAATATTATATGTCTATGGATAGTGTATTTGGTTGACTTTCGATTGATGAAGATCATTGAGAGTCACACTATGGATTAATATAATGACTGTCAATATGTTCTTAGTATCGTCGATGTAAGGCCTGCTGGTATGCAGTTTAAATACCAGCATGGTCATTTGTTTTGCTCAGAGAGTACACTTTCATAGAGTTGGAGCGTATATTGTGATTCAATTCATGTACTGTTACTCTGCTGAAATCAATACAGGGAACTTTTGAAGTGATATTCTTGTGTTATTGATAGTATTCTTGCTTTGGTTGTGTATAAACTTGATTTTGCACTTGTTTATGCATTAAACAACAAGGAATAGGTGTTATAAAATTTTTATAAGGACCTACAAGTGGTATTAGAGCTTTGGCTCGATTGCTTGTTGAAACTAAGCAATTTTATGTGATTTGTGAGGTTTTTGAGTGATTTTTGAAGATTTCTTGGACAAGAACTTAAAATCCATCTTCTTGAATGATAATATGGATTAAAATTGAGTAAAATGATGTTGTTTGATGATAATATTGGTTAGAAACTTGTTAAAATCAATGGAGACAATCAAAAACATGAATTTGATTAAGTTTTAGGCTTAAAAATTTTGAACTCCATATTTTCCGGTGATAAGTTTGGCCGGAATTCTTACCGGAATGATACACTAGGGTGGTGAAATTTCATTGGTTGACCTGGAAAGTTGTAGTGGAGCAGATTTTCCCTTTTTGTCTCTCTGTCAGATCAGTGTTTGTCCTCTGCCAGCTCATTGTCGATCAGATTCCTCACCAATCGACAGTCCCTATCAACCGATAGTGTAATTTACCTTCGATCCAGACACTATCCGATAGATATTTGCCTTCGATACACACCCACCCTCGGATTTTTTTTTGAAATCACTTAAAGCCCTATTCATGACGTCGAGGTCGCTAACCCCACTACCACGAATACGATCCTACATAGATAACAAATATAAAGTAAAAAAAAAAATTAAAAATAAACAATGTTATGGAAATTATTTTTTAAATGTTATGGAAAATTAAAATATTACCGCTTGTTGCCAAAGACCGTTGAAGTGGTTTATCTTACTCAACATAGGGGTCCATTTTGAACGTACTTGATGAACTGTTCGAGTACTTCCGCCGACCGTTTCGTTGTATTGGGCGAGAATTTTTTTCCAAAAAACTGTCCCCTTTTTGTGAATTTCCTTTTTTCTTGTTTAAAGAACAATGAACCCATGCCTTGGCTAAGGCCTCTTCATGTGTTTTCGCCCAAGTTTGACGCTCCGCCTTGACTCCCTTTTGTTTCGGGTCACTTACTTCACCAATATCATGGTCTTCATCCACATATTCTTCTTTGTCCTCGCCACTATCTACATCCAAATGTTGTGCTTCGGGGACTACCTCTAAATCATCGTAGATAGGAAGTGAGCGCTCGACATTATCTCTTGGTGATTGAATTGGCGGGGTCCTAAATCCAAATGGATCGAACTCGTTTGTGAAGCTTGGGTGTGAAAATATTTGTGGTGGAAAAGTAGGTTGGGTGAAAAAAGATGGTTGAGTTTCAGGGTAAAAAAATTGAGGTTGAGTTGTTGGTGAATATCCGTAGGAGGTTTGAACCAGTGCACTTGGACCTCTAAAATCACCTTGTCTCGTTTGCGAAACTTTTTTTCTTGAATCCGATCCTCGGCTAGCGGAACCTTTTTCTTGGGTTCACCTTTGTTTTGTTTATCCATGGTGTTTGTGGGTCTAGAAAGAGAGATTTTTGAAAGAATTGTGTGTTAAAAAGGATTGAAAATTTGAGTTTATATAAATAAATAACCTAACGGTTATAAAATAACGTTCAAAAAATAAAAACCGTCAAAAAAATTACATTGCAACGGTCAAAAAAGACATCAATCACAATCAATCCCATTCGGTGAAAAGTCACCGATTTCGACACCCTCTCTCTTGGCCACCGCGCTCCTTTAAACACCCGGTATAGTCACCGCTCGGTGATATCCCTTCCCCGCACATGTCCCCGAGCCCTATACCCTCCACCCTCGTTTTTGAGAGTTATTGTTTCAAGAGAGTCAAAGGAGCTTAATTAAAAGAGTAATGCCGCAACAAGATATCAAGACATTTTACAGAAAATGTTTCACAAAACAATGGGGCAGATTCTTGCATAAGTATCCATCTCAAATACACCCTTATACAATCTACATCTTTACCTGATTCTTCATCTAGAATAAAGGTATATTCCATTCAAGCTTTGACTTGACTTATTCTAATTTATATCTGTATACCCTCATGGAATCTTATGCCTATATTACTAAAGATGGAAATTGAATCTAGTCATGATCAAGGGACACATGAAGAAATGAGTATACAATACCTCTCTTTACCTGGTCCTCACCATGAGTTCTTGTTTTGGTATCTTTTCCCTCTTTCTGTTAATATAAAGAATGCTAATAGAGACTCAATGCCAACCATGTTCACGCTTCTAATGCATCATGCGGGTTCATCGATATGACACTTCCCATAGCTCTAGTCTATATAGTATACCCAAGTCATTTTTAATAATGAAGCATATCAAGTAATTAGAAAGGAATACAGAAGAACGGAAAAGCCAAGTGTCCCTAAGGGATCCTCCGAATACTTCATTGGGATTGTTTATTAGGATTTCCTACTGAAGTGTTTGGGGGAACTCCAAGTGTCGCTTGACAACCAACAAACTAGAAGCCTTGGATATTGCTTGTAATACTTTGTAAGTGATCTTCTAGTTACATTAGTTGAAGAATAGTAGTTGGGTTCCAATGCAAGTTAACATAATAGTTGTCTAAAAGACTAAAAACTCATCTATCATTTGTTAAGTCATAGGAAACAAGAAATCTTCTAATTCTACGTGTGTGTGTGTGTGTGTATACTTAAACAACTGGTTTTAGCGACGTTAGTCACCAATGGTGTTTTTTTTAATAATTGTTTTAAGTGGCAATGTTGACCCATTCTTCAAAGAATGGGTTGTAAAAATTACTTGTCTACGGTTCAATTTGTGTCACCTTTGTAAGGCCTCCTAATCCAAGATCTCACTCAGCTAAAGCCACCAACAGGTGTGCGGAATCCACCTGATGATCAACCACTGTAGATGAAACACTAGAATGCAAAGATTTGTGAGAGAAATCAAGAATACACTGAGTATTCTTGATGAGGAAGATGAATGACGTCACACACAGAGTAGCCGCCAGACAAACACACACACAATGATTAGGGTTAGGTGCACAGAATTTCACACAGAATCGCTACCTTGTCTGTTCCACATAAAGGTATATATACAAGGTAAACCCGGACTTTCAAGACAAACTAGAAAGCCCGGACAAAACAAACAACACAAAACTCTGACCTTTTGCCCTATACAAAACTCAGACAAAAGACCTAGCCTTAAACCCCTGACCTTTGTCCTTAACATAAACCTCAGACAAAATACCTAAAACTTGGACAAAGTGTCCCTAGGATAAAGTTGGGGCTAACTTTCAACAATGTACAATAAAGACCCTAATAAATGGGAGACATGCACTTATCACCTAAAGTGCATTAACAAACCCCCCCTTGATCAGTGCATGGTCTTCATTGGACCTGAGATCTTCATCCTTTCTTCGAGAACTTGCTGTCTGGTTTTTCACACAGAACTGCACGACTTTGATGTATTGATCAGCTAACGGTTGATCTTCTTCAAAGGAATGCAACTGCAGACGTCTTAGCTTCTTCAAATCTTCCATCTTGAGATGAGCGATCCAGACGCACACAGCTTCTTCAAATCTTCCATCTTGAGATGAATGATCCAGATGCACACAACTTCTTCAAATCTTCCATCTTGAGATGAGCGATCCAGACCTGAAATACTTAACACCGGATTAAGAATCTTAACCCCGGAGATACTCAGCCCAAACCTGGATCCCAAAAATAATTTCAATAACCCGGAATCAACAATTAAAATATTAAACAACCAATATTTAATAATTTGTATTTCAAAACACGATCATTCAGAACGACTTACTTCAAAACTTATACTTTTGGAAAAATATCACAACTTGGAAGCAGAAATATCGAAACACCTTAAAATGACGTGATTACCCACACACTTAGATGGATCTTGCACGACCGATTTTTATTCAAAAAGACATATTTTTAAGATTACCTAACTTGATGTTTAACACCTTATTAAAGAATGTTCACAACCCTTAGAGAATTTTCAAAATGATAACTCGCACATAGAAACAAGAAAGCAAAATCTTTTTGATGTTTTTGAATTTTTGACTGAATAAAGAAATTAAACCTACGAACGTATTTACACTAATTATCTTTTTGTGAAATCGGAGCAAAGGGATCATATCGGTTTTTCTGTCAATATTCAACACAAGAACATAGTTTATCAGTTTAAGCTCTTAGAATGATATTAACAGTTCAAGACGTTCAACGGTATTGTGGTCCACTTAAGCTTTAGCACGCTTTCGAACAATGTTTTCGAGATATGGAATTAAGTGTATTAAGCTGACAGTAACTATGTTTACCCACCTCAGAATATACTCCCGTATCAAGGTATGCGCGAGAGATCATCTTACTGGTGAGTATACCATTTATCATATGTTTTTGACGTATAAGCTAATGTGAGATACTCACTTATTTGGTATTGAAAACAAGTCCTTTGTGATAGAATCACTTATTGAGGAGGAACTTGAATTTCAGATGCAAAGGGCACAAGAGCAAGTCCGTGAACAGGTTAGTACCATCGTACAGACAAAGAGACGAACTTGACTCCCGCATGATTTGTGGGACATGTGATTGTTTATCACTTATTTGGGTCGAATGCATCAAGTATTAAGGATATTTACACGTATGTATGGTATCATGGAAGATCTAGACTTGCGTCCCCGTTGTTTTCGGTAAAAGAAACAACCATGATACCCAGATGATAAACAGCATAAAGACCACGTATCTCAGAACCTCGGCAATCTATCAAACGAAATTACGGTACCAAGACCATATATCCGAGAGATGTACCACACAAGTTACGCAGTTCATTATGTTTATATACCAAAAACAGGTTCTTATTGACACGTAAAACCTACCGAAGCAACGTATAATGAAGCTGTCACAGTTAACGGTTAATTTTATATATATATAACCATAGCCCTGCACCAGATACGACTAACCGATGTACTATCATTTCCCTTAGATCTCAACACGACTTCATTTTATATTTTTCAAATGTTTTTGTATTTTTCTTAAAAATTATCCTACAACTAAGTAAAATATTTTTGGAGTTTTTCAATTTTTGGAAAGCGGTAAGAACTGTACAGAAAACATAAAATAAAGTTTCTATGCGAGTTGTGAAAAGCATTTTACTCGGGGTTGATCATGCCAATCATTCGGACCAGATTTTCAAATCTAGCCCGATCGAATGTCTTAGTAAACAGGTCGGCAAGATTATCCAAGGTGTCTACCCTAACCACTTCTATTAAACCCTTCTCAGCACAGTCGCGAATGAAATGATGCCTAACATCTATGTGCTTAGTGCGTGAGTGATTAACAGGATTGTTAGTTATGGAAATGGCAGAGTTGTTATCGACAAGAATAGGAGTTCGAGTAAAATTCAAACCGTAGTCCCTCATTTGTTGCTGAATCCACAAAACCTGAGCACAACAGCTTGAAGCAGCAATGTACTCGGCCTCGCACATGGATAGAGAAACGGCAACTTGCTTTTTGCATTGCCAAGAGACAAGACGGTTCCCAAGAAGTTGTGCGCCGCCAGAGGTTGACTTTCTGTTCATCCGGCACCCTCCAAAATCTGCGTTAGCATAAGCCATCAAATCCAGACCACCTTCAGCTAGATACCACAATCCAAGCTTAGGCGTCCCTTTCAGATATCTGAAGATACGCTTAACCGCTTTCAAGTGAGACTCTTTCAGAGTTGATTGGAACCTTGCACACAAACAAACAGAAAACATAATATCCGGTCGTGAAGCAGTAAGATACATTAGCGAACCTATCATTGCTCGATATAGAGTCGGATCCACTTCAGGATCTTTCTCGTTATCGGGTGAAAACTTGAGATTTGTCGGTAGAGGCGTGTCATAGGGTAAGCTATCTTCCAACCCAAATCTTTTGAGAATCTCATGGACATACTTCGTTTGATGCACGTACGTCCCGGCCTTTTCTTGACTGACTTGAAGACCTAGAAAGAACGATAGCTCGCCCATCGCGCTCATTTCAAACTTTGACTTCATCACAGCCTCGAACTCACGACACAAATCTTCATTTGAAGAACCAAAAATTATGTCATCAACGTAAATTTGCACGATCAGAAAATCTCCCCCTTTCTTCAAAATGAATAGTGTGGAGTCAATTGCACCACACGAGAACCCATGCTCCAAAAGATGCTTTGACAACGTCTCGTACCATGCTCGAGGGGCCTGATGGAGACCATAAAGAGCCTTGTCCAACAAATAGACTTTGTTGTCTAACCCTGGAGCTTCGAAACCCGGTGGTTGGGACACATACACAGTTTCATGCAGTTTCCCGTAAAGGAAGGCGCTTTTCACATCCAACTAATAGACTTTGATACGCATGTGTGCAGCAAAGGCTAGAAACAAACGAATAGCTTCCAGTCTTGCCACCGGTGCATAAACTTCGGTATAATCAATCCCTTCCTCCTGATTGAAGCCTTGAACAACCAACCGTGCTTTGTTTCTGACAACGACACCCTTATCGTCTTTCTTGCACTTGAAAACCCATTTCGTGTTGATTGCATGTTGGCCTTTTGGAAGATCGACCAAATTCCACACCTTTAACTTGTCGAACTGAGCTAACTCTTCTTGCATTGCCTCACACCAAGAATTATCCTTCAGAGCCATTTGATAGTTCTTCGGCTCTATCTGAGAGATAAAACATTCATGCAGGCTAAGATTGTAGATTTCTTCTTTCTTGATAGCAGAGAACAGACATTGCATCTCTGAAATACTCATTCGCGTTTGCACTCCCGCATTTGGATTCCCAATAATATTATCAACAGGATGATGAATATTTGTTCTTAGAACTGGGATTGCCGGAGCTTGAAGATTGTTTCCCAAATTCGATTGAATCTCCCCCTCAACATTTGCATTACTACTAGAAGCTTCACCATTTCCAGAAGACGCATCAACATTTGGATATGCTGAAGAGTCAACATATAGATCTCCACTTGTAGTTTGAGCAGCTGCATTGGGGATCTGCTCAGCAACAACATCATTTACGATCGAAGAATCAGCGACTGGAACTCCTGAGTGAGCATTCGAAGACACATTAGTAGGAATACTTGCTCTCCAGCTTGCATCCACTTCATCTTTGTTCACAAGATGTGTGTAGACAACCTCCGAATCTTCTTCTGAAACATCAGGAAGATCAAATGAATCAAATAGTTTATCATAATCGTAACCGCTTTTAGGACCGAATTCGGACGGTGGAGGATCGTAACTCAAAGGAGTTATAGTAAACACGATCTCCACTATACGCTTCTTAACGTTATAAACGCGTTTGTTGGGAGTTCCATTGGCATAACCCAAAAAGAACCCAACTTCACCAACTTCCCCCATTTTAGGAGTATCTTTGGTGCGTTTGATAACACACTTGATCCCAAAAGGTTGAAAACCAGATAAGTTTGGTTTCTTGTTTTCAAGCAATTCATAACACGTTTTATCTTCTCTTTTGACCGTAAGCACATGATTTAACACATAACATGCAGTGTTTACCGCCTCGGCCCAGAAGAAAATTGGCAATTTTGATTCAGAAATCATAGTGCGGGCCGCCTCAATCAGGGTACGATTCTTCCATTCTGCAACTCCGTTCTGTTGAGGAACATATGGAGCGCTGAACTGATGAACTATTCCCATTTCCCGACATAACTCATCCATATAATGATTTTTAAACTCAGTGCCGTTGTCACTTCGGATTTTCTTAATAGGAAGTGAATAATTTTTCTCAAGTTGTTTGAATAAGTCTCTTAAAATACCAGCAGTTTGATCCTTTGTTTTTAAGAAAAATACCCATGAATAACGTGAGAAATCGTCAGTGACAACTAAGCAGTAAGACATCCCACCAATGCTAGCAACATGGATCGGGCCGAAAAGATCCATGTGAAGCAATTCAAGTGGTTTTTGGATTGAGTTAACAGTTTTCGGTTTGTGAGGCTTTCGTTTGATTTTTACTTTTTCACATGATTCACATTTGTTGTGCATATTGAAACTACGTAAAGGAACCCCCAACACCAAGTTGTTTTTCACTAAGTGGTTCATTTTTCGCAAATGCACATGGCCCATTCTCCTATGCCAGAGATACAATTGATCTTCAGTCGCCTTTGAAAGTAGACAAGTCACTGGAGCAGACGAGTTAACCAACGGGCGCATATCCATGACATATGTGTTGTTCACCCTTGGAGCCCTCATAACGATCCAATCTTCAGGAACAACAAATCCCGGACGCAAGACGAAGCAAGCTTTATCAGTGAACAGCATTGTGTACTTGTTATCACAGATTTGAGAAACCGACATCAAGTTATGCTTCAGTTCTTCAACGTAGTTCACTTTATGCAGCGTAATTTTACCATTTGACACCGAACCTTCACCGATCTTGTGCTTGGACGCTCGACTATCAACAATCCTATGACTATCAATAGTTCCTCCTGGAACATCCTGCACTCTTATTCAGAGATTAGTTGGAGAGGGGGACCCAAGCCATTGTGGTCTTTGATCGATGTCGTAAGGTCGGTCAAAAATAATGTTAAAAGTGTCCTATTCACCTTTTACTAGTAAAGGGCAAGTAGGGTGTCGAATCCACAGGGAATCAATGGAAAGTGTAAAAGTTTGTTGCTTTAATTATCATCTACGTCTAAACTAATTGCTTTTTTTGTGAGAGTAAATATGAAAACGAATGTGAAATTGTGTTTGTGAACAATAATGAGAGAAATGACCAATCTCCGGGTTTTCAGGTTATGCAGAAAATCAGGTTACTTAGTTACCACTATTTAGAAATCACATAGACATGATTTGACAAACTTGCTTTGATAAATAATTAACGAACAATATATTTGATTGCAATGATCCACGATGGAAACCAAAAGATTGATGCAAATGAATAGTAATCCAATTAATTACGAATTTCAGATTTCATAAACATAGTCAAGTTCAATGATTAAAGGTTTAAAACAATGACATCCTAGAATTTAATCCCGGTTGTTGATGAACAAACCAAATAATTGATGATCTCAAATGATTACGATAATCAAATACTGTTTAATCTAAACAAGAACAATAAAAATGACTAACCGAATGATTAATCAGTTCTTAATCCAAAAAGTTGTAACAAACGCAAACCATTGTTCAAACATAAACCCTAGCCCCAGAGATGGTCACGGGACGACTAGCCGCTCACGACGTGCGTGCAATCCTCAAAAGCTTGAGATGAGATTGAATTCATAATTGATCTTGGGAATGATGAGGAATGATGATGATGTCGTGTGATGTTGAGAGCCGAGGGTTGTGTGCGGCTGCCTCCCCTCTCGATGGTGATGATAATGATTATGGGCCCAAAAGTCTTTTGTAATGGCTGCCACCAGATCGAAATAACGGAAGCCTCCCAAAAAATAAAGTTTGTCCCTAATTGTAATATGTTGCTGCCAAACTTTCGTGATGTTGGCCCACACTTTCGATGATGTTTTGTTAGTATGAGAGCCCAAGAAGTCAATCCAAGTGCTGCCAAATTCGATTATTCATGAAACCCACCCAATAGGTTTTCTTTCTTTTAAAACCTTCATTAAACAAGTCACGTGCATATGATGATGAAAATTTAATGCTCTTAATTCCTTTTTCTTTTGTGTCTTATCTCCTCATGTATTATTGTAATTAATATAGACTTCAAAACCTTGTATGCCATCTCAATAAGCTAACCGCCAAAAAACAAGTTCACCCAAGTGTGTTGATGATGTTGGCTGCGTGATGATGATGTCCTCAAAAAGTCCAAGTCTGGCAACGTGATATGCCCCGATTAACATCCATGGATGTTCCGCTTCATCACCAAGCATACGAAATTCACCGGTTGAAGCTGATTAACCTGTAACATCACAAATCTGCGTAGTTATCGCATTCACGCCATATAATTACTTCAAATGCAATAAAACAATCAATATAACACACTATACATCCGGGTTTCGCACTCTCCATCACATCCCCACACTTACCTTTGATTGGCCTCAAGCAAACCAATACGGAACTACTCACCATGGTAACAACACCTCTAAACCCCTATACCGATGCAACATTTTAAGTCCCAAGTCATACCCGTCCCATAGACTAACACACTCAAGATTGACAGTCCGACAAGCAATTTATGCAATTTCTAAAACTTAAGACTTGTCTATTCAAAACTAACATGCTTAGGATTATACACATGCTACACGCCCCTCACAATCAACTCTCCTCTCGGTTTAAAAATATGAAGTAGCGTGTAATGTGCTAGCATTTATATCACTCAAAACCAAACATGAAATCCTATAATCATAAGCTTGTATAACAATCACACCTCCACTGTATCATCTAACACGACACATATTCAAAAGGACTTTTTCGGGTTTTGGGCTTAGGCTAAGGGTAGGAAGATTTTTGGTTTTTATTTATATTTTTATGTGGCGACAAACAAACGACCAAACCGTGACAACTTATTTGCAAACATAACTTACTTTTAGGTTGGTTTCTACCCAAGACCTGGACAATATTCACAACACTTCTATTTTTGTTTTTTTTTCTTTTTCTATTTTTTTCTTTTTTTCTTTGTTTTCTCTTTTTTTTTCTTTTTCAATCATTCATAATTTGTCGTTCACGGTCGGTATCAAACAATTCACATTAGGTGGACAAACGAAAGGTAAATAGGCTCAACAGGGCTACTAAGGGTGATGGTTCGGTAAACATGAAACAAACACAACGGGTGTAAGGTATATCCTAATGCCTTTATCATTTACGTGCACATGTCAAACCACAGTCTCAGCATGCATCAAATCATACAAGTTCTAACACAAAATAACATGCGGCCTGCTCTCAACAAATGAATTCAATATGTAAATCATTCTATCATTCTACAGGCTCAAAATCTCACCAAGAAAGGTAAAAGGTTACCGACGCGTAGCATATGCAATCTAAAGCATGTTACTCCTAAATAGACATCTCTTCTCAATTCTTTTAACTAAAAACACCTGTCGGACCTACTCTCATGAAACTTAAAGAAACGACCATGACAAGGGACTTTGTTAGTTTACTACCAGCAAGGAACCCATTAGTGATTGAAACGTTCGGTTTTCATATCCATTTAGTTCACTTAAGGCGATGAAATTCTTTAAAATTTTCAAAATTTTCAATTTTTCTCAGTTTTCAATCACTTTTCAACCTCTTTCAAGCTCTGCCCCAAACCTTTTCCTTCCCGGGTTCCCATATCCCCACACTTGAGTGACATTGTCCCGAATGTCTCGTGTTTAACCAAAAATAGGACCCGGGAATACCAACTAACAAACATCATGAGCGACCGTTCCTAACACAAATAACATAAACACATTCCCTAACTCAATAAAGTTTAACACCACCAAAAACACGAATAGAAATAAAACAATAAAAAGAGTGGAACAGACTCCCCTGGTTTAAAGCGTAGAATCCTCATGCGTCATGTTCCACCACGACCGTATAGCATTCCATTCGCGGCCGTTTCCAACAAGTACTCGGGTCAATCTCTACAATTAGTGTGCAAAATCATCCCCGTCCAAATGGAAATTGAGTATGGACAGTTCTGACTGAACTCTGATCCGTGCATTGTCCGCAACTGCATCTAGAACGTATCGGGACTTCACCGAGCATCCCCACACTTGGACCATTGCATCCGTAGAGATTAATAACCTGATAACCTGCAAAACTACTCACACAAAAACAAAACAAAAATACACTACTCTACATCCTCGGGCTGCCTCCCGAGAGCGCTAAGTTTATAGGTCTTCAGCCAGACCGTACCTGACGTTCGTTCATGGGGGTCGAAGTGAACATTTACCCACCGAGTTTCCTGCATATGCTCGGTAATTGACATTCCAAACTCCCATCTGCTCTCTTCTGCCAACGATATTTTTCGAATCAAATTGGAACAAGTGAAATCCACATTTGCCTACCGAATTTCCAAGGTATCTTCGATAGTTGACATGTCGAGTCTTCACCTTCTTTCCTATCATGAATACGTCTGTTGGATCATTGCTTAGCCACATCAATATACCTTGTCCGAGGTCTTCTCTACTCACCTTTCTCTTATTCCCGCTCGAGCCATCATCCCCCGCTTTGTTAGTTGGAGTAATCAAAATATGCAGCGATTCCGGATAAACTTGGACTACATCTGTCTCTCGTTCTTCAGTGGGTTCTAAGTCTTCATGTGGGTTTAAACATATAACTTCAAGTTCAGGAAGTCTTTCAACCTCCTCTTCATCTTCATCAACCGAATCTGGTATTTCTTGCGTTTCTTCAACAAATGCAGGAATGGATGTGGTATTATCTTTCACAGCCTTCAATGTTGCAATTTGTTCGTCTATTCGATTCGATCAATGGACCATGGCCTCAGTTCTCAACCTGCTCTCTCGTGCCACCTCCATCATAATATCCATGATTTCATCAAGTTTAGAATTTTGGTGTTTACCTTGACAATCATTTTGACTTTGGTGTGGTTGATCTGAACTCCCTTGGTAATTACCATGATTATTGTATGTTGACTCAGAGTAGTCATGGTAACGACCATTATAATCTTCTTGGTATCTTGAGAAGGGCACCACATCGGATTCGTACTCATCATAATCCAAATTTTGCTCATACCTTTGGTTTACATTTGACTGATAGTGTCCCTCATATGAAGGTGCCTTGTACCCAGACATCAATTTTTCTTTCCAAAACACTAGGTCTGTCCAAAACACTAGGCAATCTTCATCTGTGTGAATTTTCCCACAACAAGGGCATGACTGATGAGCTCTATCCATGATCTAGAGATTTCACTTCCTGCACAAACAAACTAAAATACCCGCGTAGAAAACTAACATATAAAAAAAGACTAAAAACTAAAAGAAATATTTTTGGATTTTTGGTTTTTTCTATTTTTTTAAGTTTTTAAGAAAAAAACTTACTAAACACTAAGCGCACCGTTTCCCCGGCAACGGCGCCATTTTGATCGATGTCGTAAGGTCGGTCGAAAATAATGTTAAAAGTGTCATATTCACCTTTTACTAGTAAAGGGCAAGTAGGGTGTCGAATCCACGGGGAATCAATGGAAAGTGTAAAAGTTTGTTGCTTTAATTATCATCTACGTCTAAACTAATTGCTTTTTTTGTGAGAGTAAATATCAAAACGAATGTGAAATTATGTTTGTGAACAATAATGAGAGAAATGACCAATCTCCGGGTTTTCAAGTTATGCAGAAAATCAGGTTACTTAGTTACCACTATTTAGAAATCACATAGTCATGATTTGACAAACTTGTTTTGATAAATAATTAACGAACAATATATTTGATTGCAATGATCCACGATCGAAACCGAAAGATTGATGCAAATGAATAGTAATCCAATTAATTACCAATTTCAGAATTCATAAACATAGTCAAGTTCAATGATTAAAGGTTTAAAACAATGACATCCTAGAATTTAATCCCGGTTGTTGATGAACAAACCAAATAATTGATGAACTCAAATGATTACGATAATCAAATACTGTTTAATCTAAACAAGAACAATAAAAACGACTAACCGAATGATTAATCAGTTCTTAATCCAAAAAGTTGTAACAAACGCAAACCAATGTTCAAACATAAACCCTAGTCCCAGAGATGGTCACGGGACGACTAGCCGCTCATGACGTGCGTGCAATCCTCAAAAGCCTTGATATGAGATTGAATTCATAATCGATCTTGGGAATGATGAGGAATGATGATGATGTCGTGTGATGTTGAGAGCCGAGGGTTGTGTGCGGCTGCCTCCCCTCTCGATGGTGATGATAATGATTATGGGCCCAAAAGTCTTTTGTAATGGCTGCCACCAGATCGAAATAACGGAAGCCTCCCAAAAAATAAAGTTTGTCCCTAATTGTAATATGTTGCTGCCAAACTTTCGTGATGTTGGCCCACACTTTCGATGATGTTTTGTTAGTATGAGAACCCAAGAAGTCAATCCAAATGCTGCCAAATTCGATTATTCATGAAACCCACCCAATAGGTTTTCTTTCTTTTAAAACATTCATTAAACAAGTCACGTGCATATGATGATGAAAATTTAATGCTCTTAATTCCTTTTTCTTTTGTGTCTTATCTCCTCATGTATTATGGTAATTAATATAGACTTCAAAACCTTGTATACCATCTCAATAAGCTAACCGCCAAAAAACAAGTTCACCCAAGTGTGTTGATGATGTTGGCTGCGTGATGATGATGTCCTCAAAAAGTCCAAGTCTGGCAACATGATATGCCCCGATTAACATCCATGGATGTTCCGCTTCATCACCAAGCATACGAAATTCACCGGTTTAAGCCGATTAACCAGTAACATCACAAATCTGCGTAGTTATCGCATTCACGCCATATAATTACTTCAAATGCAATAAAACAATCAATATAACACACTATACATCCGGGTTTCGCACTCTCCATCAGTCTTGGGTCTTCCATTTTCATCAACAACAATAACTTCCACTTTCTGATGGTTAGGAAACGATGATGATCCCCCTGAATTTGTGGTCATTTTAGGTTTCCATGTCTGTTGAGTTTTACCAGCTTGATTGTTGGAAAATTTAACTTCCTGATTGTTTGAAGTTTTTGAAAATTTTGAACTTTCTGGTTTAACTGGAACAGATTGTTTTTGAACCACTTCAGTTTTAAGTGCTTTCTCAATTACCTTGACCTGTTGGCGTTTATGTTTCTTTTCCCTTTCTCTTACAAGGCGGGGAACTTGTTTTGAAGAAGCAGATCGCTTTTGGTAATTTCGTTCACGGGGATCATCAACTTTGGCTTTTAACTTATGAAGTTACGGACAATTTCGAATTATATGTCCAATTGTACCACATTCAAAACATGATCTTCATTCAACAAACCTCGGAGTATCATAACTGTAGGAGCTTGATGATGAACTTCGTGATCTTAAGGTACTTGGTCCTACATCACAACCGTTTGTGTGTTGTGTGTAATTGTTTTGACTGTTTCTTTTCAAAATTTTAACTTGTTTAACAAAATCTAAGTTAGATTTGTTTTCGAATGTGTCAATTTTATTCGTTCCCCTTGATTTCACAAAGTTCACCTTCTTGTCCCTTTTCTTGGTCTGTTTCTTTTGACCTTGAGTCGGTGAATTACCTTTTGGTTTGGTGAGATTTTGCTGCTTTTTCACGGTTGGTAATTTCTGATTGCCACATTGTTTTCGAACTTCAGCCTTTGGGATAGGAGGACACTGTGTTACCACAACGTGTGATCCTGTCTTTCCCAAAAACTTACTTGTTGAATCCTCAAAAATTTTACTAATTAAAGATTGATTAACATTCTTAATAGGAAAATCTTTGTCAGAATAAATTTTATCATCACCAACAAGAGTGTACAGCAAATTCACACTCTCAGACTCTTTTGCAGACGTGGACTCGGTCGGAGCAGTCTTAGCAGGTTTTGCGGGAGGATCACATAGAATATGATTCTCAAGAGGTATGTCCTCTTCTTTGATTACCGCATCAGACTTTGCTGAATCAGTATCATCAGATTCATCATCAGAAGAATCAGCATCCTCAATCACAACTGGAGGATCCTGATTCGGTTCAGCAGAAGACACATATGTATCTGCTGACACATCCGATTCTGATGATACTTCCTTCTTGTATCCGAGTCCTGTTGCAAATTCCTCAACGTCCAAAGGAACAGATTCTTCATAATGAGTTCTATACTCCTCATCAGGCAGTGCATCATAATTTTGTCTAACAGGTGGTGGACATTTCTTATATCCAATGCATGTGACATCCCGTTTCTCTTTCTGAACATCAATGATGTGATCCAACACATAGCTAGAGCTCAAATAACTGTCTAACTTAAGCTGGATCGCCTCACTTTCAGTTTTAACACAAGCCATCTCTTTTTGCATTATCTCAAGACGAGTGATATACAAATTTATGTCAGTTTGTTTTCTGGAAACCATTTTTGTCAGTTTGGTTTTATCTTTTCTTAAAGTTTCAACCATCGTTTTAAATTCCTTTTCATGGTTTTCATAAAACATGTTAGCCTCTTTGCATTTTGAAAGATCCACTATCAACTTTTGATTGTGCATATTTGTCACTTCAAATTTGTTTTGCAAATCCTCATGCTTGCTTTGCAAATCACACCACTTATCATCTAAAGAAACATGTTTGTTTTGCAAGTCAAACAATTCAGCTTTTAAAGCATCATGTTTGCTTTGCAACTCAGACATATTAGCATCTAATCCAACACACCTATCACATCTATCACAACTATCAAATTTTGATTCATCGACACCTACCTGACTGGAATCACTCTCAGATGTTGACCTTTCTGCATCAGAATCAACAACCTCCCTTGATGATTCACATTCAGATCCATCCTCGCTTGAACTTGAAGTTGTATCTGTTGGTGCAGTCATCTGTCGTCTTCGTCTTATGTCGAGTCTCGGTCTCGGTGCGGATCCGATCAAGGTTTATGTCATCATCTTTGATGATGACATCACAATGATGACATCATATCAATGACATCATGCTTTACAACTTCACGTGATAACCTCATGAGCATACAAATCAGATTTTCATGTCCATATAAGACAAAGTAAATTTGGTCCAATAGAATGTTGCCATTTGATGGTCCAATGAGGAGATATCATTTAGAGGGTCAACAGTTTGAAGATTGTAAAGCATTTGGAGTTGACCGTTTGAAGCCATCGTTTGAGGTTATAGCTCCCGTTTGAGCATGACCGTTTGAATACTTGTAACCGTTTGAAAGTGTTTCAAACGATAGGTCAGGTACTATAAATAGGATTCAAACTGTCAACATTTGTAACGATAGAGTCAAGTGTTACCGAGGTGCTGCCGGTATTTCCTCTCACTGTAAACATTGTCAATTGAATATAAAAGAGGATTATAGTATATTTCAAGCTGTTTTACCGTGCGTTTCTTAGTTTCCGCCTCTGAAACGTACGAGAGCTCTTCCGATCGACTCGTTTAGGTCGCGAAACGATCCTACAAGTGGTATCAGAGCTCAGGAGGAAGAGTTCTTACCGATTTCAGCTCGATTTCATCATATATTTCTGTTTCTACTCCATTCTTCACATTTTTTTTCAAAATTTAACGAGATTTTTCGGATAAAATGAACTGATTTTTGCTCATAACAAGCGAAATTATGTTTTAATCAATCTGTAAAAGTTTCAGGCTTAAATTCAAAGAAAACTCAATCAATTTGATAAAAAAGACCTGTTCGTTTGAAGGTGTGTCCAGTTTAACTTTGAACTCAGATCTATGGCGATTTAGTGGATGTTTTTGATTGATATACACATCATTGTGTTCGGAATTCAGTGTAGTATAATCCTTGAACATATCAGACGTTAATTCATCCGAAAATTTGATAAAATTGGACTGAAAATGCATCCCGTTTGAAATTAGAACTTATCATTTGAAACCAGATTTGTCCGTTTGAAAGACATCCTGTCGTTTGAAAAGAAATTCTATCGTTTGAACAACATTCTGTCGTTTGAACAGATCATCATCGTTTGAAAATATCCCACCGTTTGAAATCTTCGTTTGAAAATGTCCGTTTGAAAGCAGTCACTCCGTTTGAAGTTGTCGTTTGAACGTGTCCAGCACTTGTCTGTTTGAAATATTCACATGATCGTTTGAAACTGTACATGACAGTTTGAACAAGGTGGTTGTTTGAAAGTGGTTTTGTTGTTCACATAATGCGTGTCTTAATCTGATCAATTGCCATCATTTACTTAGATATAAAGTTGCATGTGATGTCGATTCATTAAAAAAGCACACTGTTCAATAAGTTTGTCAGATCTTTGCATGTAATTGTTGTCGTGAATTTTAAATGATATACATGTGATATTGTTTGTTATTGTCAGTCACTTTATTATGAAGGTCCAATCACAAAATTGATTGTTAAACATTTGTGAGTAGTGTTCTTGGTCCAAGATTGTTTTAAACAAAAAGTTTCAGCTCAGTTAATAAGTCTTGAACTTGATAAGTGTTTGTCATAATACATGTGACTGAATTAATTGTGACTGAAAATCAAGATATTGGATCATGTGATTTTGTCGGGCATTTAACAGAATTAAATGTTTGTTGCTATATGATAATTTGTGACTTGATAAGGATCATGTTGATGAAGTGTTTGTCTGCCATGTGATTGTTTGGTCAATGTGTTAGATTAATATTGAGGTCCAATCAGTGAGTGTTAAGGAGGTCCAATAGATTGATTTGTGATTGTTGACTATACATAGTTTGGTCCAATTAATAGGTCTTGAAAATTGGTAAAAGTTTACATGTACATGTGATCAAGTATTAGTGTGTAGACCAATCATTGTGAGTTATTATAATATTGTTGTCTGCTCATATATTCGGTTCAAATTTCATCCCATGTGATCAGATTGCAAGTAATAAAAAAAAAAAACGATTCAAATTTGTTGTTTGAAAATAGTCAAGTCTCAAAGGTTATCCAAGTTCACACAAGTTGGTGTTTGAGTTTCGCGTGATTTGAGTCTTGGTCTCTTTGTCAGTTCACACTAAAACTGTTCGGGTTGAATGATTTGGCCTCCATTTCATACGAGTTTGGATTTTAGTCAGTTCGCACAGTTTGAAAAGTCAGGTCGCGTGGTTTAAGTCGTGGTTTCTGTTTAGTTCGTACGGTTTGGAGTTCAAAAGTTTCAAGGGTCAGGTCAATCGAATTCGATCCGGGTTATTCAGTCCGTACAGTTGATCAACATTCAGTTCGCACTAAAAATCATCAGTTCGAGTACCAGTTTCTTTCAGATAATTGATAAAAGTTTAAAACTGATTGTGTGTTTGTTTGTTTGTCAGGTAATTGTCAGGTATTTCACAAGGTGAACCAGTTCGTTTGAAAGCAAGTTTGAGAAATTCTTCGATATCGAATCATGAGTGAAGATTTTTACAACGCTTTTGCTACAACCCCGACTAGTCCATCCGAAATTACTAAGAACATGAACATGGAGAATGAAACCGGAACAATGCAAAAACCCCCGAAACTTATGGGAATTGAAGATTATCACGGATGGAAGAAACGGTTTGAGAATTGGGTTCAGGCGAATCATCTAAAAGTTTGGGAGAGCATCAAAACTGAGTATGAGAGGCCAAAGAATACATTGGGAGCTGATAAAATTATTTCTGAATTTACTGAACAAGAGAGGGAAAGTTATAAAGGAGAGAAAATGATGATCAATTTGTTACAACAAGCGGTAAAAGAAGATATATTTGTGTTGCTTCAACATGATGAAAATTCTTACTCTATATGGGAAGCTCTTCAAAAGAAGTTTGAGGGAAGCACTGAAATGTTACAAAGTAAAGCAGCTTTGTTGAAAAAAGAGTTTGAATTGTTTACGTGCATGCCTGGTGAAACAACAAAGAGTCTTATTGAAAGATATTGTCATCTTGTACGCACCATGTCACAATTGAAGATTACAAAAACTCCAGCAGAATGGGTTGAAAAGCTTGCTGACGCGTTACCGCAAAAAGAATGGAGTACATATCTGATGATATTAAAGAATTCTGGACAGTTTAAAAAGTTATCGATTGCACAGTTTATAGAAAAGCTGGAGGCACAGGATCTGGAGCAGCAGAAAATTGCTAGAATGAACAGTTCTACTCATCAACAAGATATTAAATTGTACTATAAAGGAAATGTTCAAACTGCTGAAGCAAGTCCAAAGATACAAACTGCATTTAGTGCTGGAAATCAATCTACACCAAGCAGTCTAGGATCAGTCAACACTAGTGGGTTCTCAACGGTGAATCCTCCAAGTGTTCAAAGTTCATCTGCTGGAAATGGGCATTTAATTCAGTGTAATGTAGCTCTACATCTTCAAAATGGTCAAAATTATTCTGAAGAAGTTGTAAAGCATCATATGGGCTTATTGGTCACTGCATTAGAGTCTTATGAAGGGTTGATTGCCGGAAGAATTGGTAATCCGATGCTCACAAAAGAAGATTATGACCAAATCGATGCAGAGGAGCTGGAACTGATGGATATTAAATGGGCTTTAGCTAGTGTTTTGAGGAGAGCAGAAAAATTTAGATTGGTTACAGGAAGAAATGATTTCTTGGATGCGAATCTTTCTAATCTTGGATTTGATAAATCTAAAGTTGTCTGTTTTCGTTGCAGGGAGAAAGGTCATTTTAAAAGAGAGTGCAAGAATCAGGAGCCGAGAGGAGCAAAGGAGTCGTCTGGGAAAGATGATTACTATCGGAAGTCTATATATCAGCAAATCACTCATCAACCACATCAACAAAAAGAGCCACAAACAGCTCATGGAAGAATGATTGAAGATGCAAACAGGAAAGCTTACCACGGTATCGTTGATCAAGATGATGAGAAAATGGCTGAAGGATTTAGCTGGGACAAGTACATTCCAGCTGATTCAAATGTTGGAGCGTTTATTGCTCATATTATTCGAAAGCCAGAAATGCTGAAGGAATGGATGGAAGTGTTATCTGATGAAGAGAAAAGTGAAGATGAAGGATCTGTTTCATCTGAAAACAGTTCGTCAGAGACAAGTGATAGTGATGAAGAAATTGAACAGATTAATATTGGAAAAACTCACTTATCTTCTGATAGTTTTGAATTTTATTTTGAAGAAAAATTGAAGAAACTGAAAGAGGAGAAAGCTGCAAAAGATTTGAAAAAGGTCAAAGTGGTTGAGAAGATGGTGGAAGTTGAAAAGATAATTGAAGTTGAGAAGATCGTTGAAATCACAAAACCTTGTCTTAAATGTTTAGAGTCTTGTAAACAATGTATAGAGAAAGATGAGAGGTTTAGTGAGTTAGAAAAGTTGAAAGAAAAGTTGTTGTTTGATGTAAAAAATTTGAAAAAGTCATATGATGTATTGAACAGAACTGTGAATAGTCTGGAAAAGACTAACTCTGAAAGAGAAAAAACTTTGAAGATGATGAATGCTACCATGATGACAAAGCAAAAAGAGATCAATATGTACATAGAAGAATGTGCAAAGTGGAAAAAAGAGTTGGATAGTGAAGCAGCTGAAAATGAAAGAATCAGAAGATTGCTGCAAAGCTACAAAGGTTGTGATTATATAATTGATAGAATTTATCCAACAGTTGAAGGATTTGAAGCGTTTAAAGACGAAGAAATAAAGCCAAAGAAGAAAAAGGATACTGGTAAGAAACAGGGTGTCTGTTATAATAAGTGTCCGCCTCCGATTTGGGAAGGGTACTCATCTAGAAAACCTAATGAGGAAGAACTAAAACAGGAGGTCAATATTAAGTTAGAATCCGAGATAACAGATGTTTTACCGGACAATATTGACGTCACGTTCACAGCGTCCGATACAGATCATGAGTCAGAACTGATAAAAAGAGTGGTTGATCAGGTGTTGGATAAGGATGAGGAGTCAGAGTCAAAGTCCGAGTCCAAAAGTTCGTGTCAGTCAGTTGGGAGTTCGAGTTCGTCCGAAAGAAGTTCAAAATCGTCGGGAAAACGGGTTTATAGTAAAGAGTTTTTGTTGTCAAAATCTAATTTGGATGATGAAACATTTGAAGTTGTGTATACTTTGAATGATTCTGACAAATTATATTTTGATAAAGAGTTTCCAATAAGAGGTGTTAAACCAGAAATGATCAAAAAGGTTTTCAAACTAACATAAATTAATATTTCTGAAATAAAAGATGAAAATCTTACAAGAAAACCAAGACCTTACACCTCAAGAGTACAACAATGTTTGAATAAGAAAAAGGGTTACAATTCTGGTTCTGGTTTTCAAAAGAAACCAAACCACAATCGTAGCTACAAAAAGAAAGGAACTGGTTTTATTCCACCTGAAAACTATAAAAATGAAAAATATGTCCGAGATTATAAATAAAAAATGACATATGTTGCAGGAACTAGCCATGAAGAAGAAGCAAAGAGCTCATTCTGGAAACAGTCAAACCAGGAGTTTCTTGCTGAAAAGATGAAGAATGGAGCTTATCAAAGGAAAGAAACAAGAACCTGTTACAGATGCAATGAAGTTGGTCATATTGCATGGAATTGTCCAAAAGCAACCAATACAAAACAGGGAGTTTCTGGAAAACTGAAAGAAGTTGTTGTTGATAAAACCGAACCACCAACTGAAAGATTCAAAGTGTTCAAAAATTCAACATATGAAGTTGGAGAGTTTTCGAAAAGGTTTTACAAGAAGAGGGGAAATCTTGACAACCAAGCTTGGGTTGTTAAGAAATCAGAGGTAAAATCTGGCGATGAATCTGATTCCACAAAGTCAGAGGAGCCACGGGTTGAGGTAAAAAGTGAAAACTCAGTGCCTCTAATGGATGATGTTCATTTTCCACCATTGAGAGCTGAGAATTTTAAATCAAAGGTTGGAAAAGTTGAGATCTCTAATCAATTTTATTCTGATAATAATGAATTTGATGTTGAGAAAGCTTTTAATGGAAACGTAAAGAAAATTTTTGGAAAAATGATTGATGGGAAGGTTAAAGGGGTAAAAGAGTTTTATGCTAAAAAGAAAGCAACTTATACCCCAACTGCTTCAGAATTGAAATCACCCAAGACTGGTCAGGCTTGGGTGGACATTTTCTTTGCTTGAAAAACCTGACTTGCCGGAGATCCCAAGTTTGTAATTGCGGATCAGGAATCGGCATCATTCTTTGTATTTGATTGAGTTTTTCGTACAAGTGGTACATCAAGGACATTAATTTGTACTTGATTTTCTACAAGTGGTTGAAGGCAATGTAATGAACCAAACCCCAACTTTACAAGTGGTAAAATCAAACTTATTTTCCGGAAAAATCATTTTGATTAAAACAAACTTAAGTGTTTTGAAATCTTAATGAGAAAATAGTTTTGTGAAAGGGGGAGTTCTGATTGTTTATGCCAAGTGGATGGCGATTTGAGGCGATTTGATATCGGTTGTCATGTTTTCTGTATAGTTTGTTTTCAAATTTTCTAAAATGTGTTTGCATTTTAGGGGGAGTAGAAAATTTCAGAAAATCCAAAAACATTTGAAAATTTGAAAAAGCCAAAAACATGATAAAATGAAAAATGAGTTTCGTTGTGAATAGAGGAAATGATAGTACATCAGTAGACTGTCACAACATGCTAAAGAAATGAAATGTTAAAATGTGATAAACAATCTCACTGCGGATATGCCAGTAGGTTTTTGTACATTTAGTAGATTGTGACGAGATATAAACCTAAATTTCAAACTTGCTTATATCGTGGGGAACATCTCTCGGATATATGGGTAACCCCCGAAATCTCGTTTGAAAGGTCTCATAATCTGATATACTAGGTCTTTATACTCAATGATGTCTGGGGTATTATTCCAGGACTTCTGCTGCTGAACAGTAGTTCTGACCTAGTCCTCGAATAATACTTTCCGCAAATGCTTGAAACATAGCATAAACCCGCAGCATGCTGATGAAACAATAAAATTGATAGTTGCTGCTGTTGTAGCTAAAAGATCCTCTAAAGGGGACATACCGAAAAGTCGAAGCCGATATCTCTCTGCGTATACGGAAGTATCGACCTGAGATCCCTCGGCCCTCGCATTACCTAATTTATATACAGATATCATTTGTGTCATAATTACCTGTAAGACTGATTATTGGGATCTGGATACGGGAGTATATTCTGAGGTGGGACACACGATTGAGTTTAAGTATCTAAGACATTAATATCGTATCTCGAAACAGTTGAACTTTGTGTGAAAAATTAAGTGGACAGGTATACTGATAATCTAGGTGAATTGTTTAAAACTGAAAATGAAATGCAGCTTAACGGTGTTAGTGACATGTCTCATAAACTGATATGATCCTCTTACACAAAACTCACAAAAATATTGTCTGTAAATATTTCTTTACTGCATTTCTTTACATTCAAATTCAAAAAGATTTTCGGTGTGTTTTAGCATAAATTTTTGAAAAATCCAAAAAGATTTTCGGCAACTGATGTTGGAAAGCTGATTTTCAAAGTTTCAAGTGCTGAACATGATGACATTGTTGTGAGGGGGAGTGCTTCTAATTGTCAAAATATGTTTTTAAATCAACAAATGGTTCATTATATGTGAATGATTTGAGAGAGAGTTAGTGTTGGTGCATGCAAATTGTTAAAATTAGAAAATTTACTTTTGGGTTAAGAATGTGTAGGTGTAACCAAGTTTTGGATTCAGTGGACATAGCTAAAGCCAGGCATCAAGTTTGAACATGTGAAAGCCAGACAACGATCCTGAAGATGTTGCTGAAGAACAAAGAAATACCAGCAAATCGAGAGGGGAAGTCTGAAGACAGAGAGAGAGAGAAGCTCAGAGGACTGATAAAGACTGAAGTCGTTGAAGACTCGACACTTAAGACTCGTCAACATCTGAGGGGGAGTCTGTTGGTGCAGTCATCTGTCGTCTTCGTCTTATGTCGAGTCTCGGTCTCGGTGCGGATCCGATCAAGGTTTATGTCATCATCTTTGATGATGACATCACAATGATGACATCATATCAATGACATCATGCTTTACAACTTCACGTGATAACCTCATGAGCATACAAATCAGATTTTCATGTCCATATAAGACAAAGTAAATTTGGTCCAATAGAATGTTGCCATTTGATGGTCCAATGAGGAGATATCATTTAGAGGGTCAACAGTTTGAAGATTGTAAAGCATTTGGAGTTGACCGTTTGAAGCCATCGTTTGAGGTTATAGCTCCCGTTTGAGCATGACCGTTTGAATACTTGTAACCGTTTGAAAGTGTTTCAAACGATAGGTCAGGTACTATAAATAGGATTCAAACTGTCAACATTTGTAACGATAGAGTCAAGTGTTACCGAGGTGCTGCCGGTATTTCCTCTCGCTGTAAACATTGTCAATTGAATATAAAAGAGGATTATAGTATATTTCAAGCTGTTTTACCGTGCGTTTCTTAGTTTCCGCCTCTGAAACGTACGAGAGCTCTTCCGACGACTCGTTTAGGTCGCGAAACGATCCTACAGTATCATCCTCAACTGAAGTTGAAACATCTTCATCTGAACTACTGTCATGTTCAGAACTGTCATTATTTCCCGAGGATTCACCATTGCTGGCATCTTTGACAATTTCAGCATACAACGTTGTTTTTGTTTGACTACAGTTCCTTGAATCAAGAGATGATGGTGCTACAGTAGAACGATGGCACTGTGAAGCAACTGGTGGTAATGGATTTCCATACAGATCTATTGGTCCGGTAGATGGAACAGGTAATGGATTTCCGAACATATCAGTTGCTCTGATAGGTCGTTGGCTTTGCTGTTGTGGCACTGGTTGAGAAACTAGTTGAAGCGGATTTCCGTACAAGTCTGTTGGTCCAGTAGATCGAACAGGTAGTGGATTTCCGAACATATCAGTTGCTATGATAGATCGTTTTCATATTGGATGTATAATGACGAATACCTGCTCAAAATCTTAATCAGCCGACAACCTTGTAAATTTTGCGAACACCAGCTTCTAACTAATTTTGATGATCTAGACCAATTTTCACGAACCCCCAACTTCTAATTCTTTTGATGCACTCAGGTGGGCTTTAAAGAAAATAATAACCCACTCACTCAGAATTTGATAAATCCTACAAATCCCAAAAGAAACAACTATGGCCCAAATAAAACAAAGACAAGTGATTTCGGCCAGGTGGGAGTTCGGCCCAGAAGCTGATTTCGGCAATAAGGGTGATTTCGGCTGACAAGGGATTAAGGGTTTTCGGCTTGGGAGTGTTTTCGGCAACAAGGAAGGTGATTTCGGCAAGGTGTTAGGTGTTCAGAAGTGATTTTGGTGTGGGGAGTAACTTGTAGGTCCGACGTAACAGAAGCCCAAATAGAAGCTCAACTTTTGTTGTGCAAGCCCAATACTTGTGCGAATAATAAAATCTTGTGCGACCAGACTAATCTTGTGCGACTAAGTATATTGTTTGACTAATCATCTTGTGCGACTGGAGCCCAAACAGAAGCCCAACAGAAGCCCAATTCATGTTGTGCAGGCCCAGTTCTTGTGCGAGTATCAGATCTTGTGCGAGCCTCAACCTCTTGTGCGATTACAAATGTTGTGTGAGATTGAATGTTGTGTGATCCAGCTATCTTGTGCGACTATCAAGCCTGACTTACTATCATCTGACACAAAGTATACCCACTTTCGGTTACACACTTTCCAATTCTACCAACCAAATGATGATTTGTAATATCTTAATCAAATCCAATTACCAATGCACAAACACTTGAGTATTCAAATTTCAAAGGATTAAAAAGGTTAGTTTTAATTTTAAAAACAATGAATATTCAAGAACACTTTGAATGTTTCTTGAATATATGAAGAACACAACCCAGAAATATGAGTTTTCCGGTAAACTTATGAGTTTTCCGGTGAACCGTAAATTTCCGAACACGAATTTTTGCAAGAAACTTCACTAAAAAACCTTAACACAACATGCTAAAAAGAGTTTTAAACAAGGTTTTCTATGAACTAACAACAAACACACCAGAAATTTCGAAGTTATGAGCTGATTTTTCAGAAAAATATGAACTTCACAAACCCAAAAAACAACCCGAAAACAACTCGGTTTTAACAAGGAGAAGAGCCAAGGCTCTGATACCACTTGTAAGTCCGGCTAGGGGAGGATCTAGTCGCCTAATCCTTGTGTACAAACACACCCGGTTGTGCGGAATCCAACCGGAGATGCAAACCGAGATAGAACACGACAAGAACACGAGAAGGAGACAGAGACTCAACGATTAACACCAATGTATTAATACTTGAAAAACAGTTACAAATCAATGTTTACAAAATAATCTTTGCAAACTCTCACTAGTTCTCTCGGGTATGTGTTCTTCCTTGTGCACTCCTTCTCTAACCGAAAACACTGATTTCGGTATGTATATATATGTTTTTCACTTGTGCGATTGGCTTGGGTTCGGCCCAAGTGAGTGGCCCAACGAAGTTGATTGGTCCAAAAACCATGTACATGCACGTACATAAGCTCAAGACATGTTCCACAATCTTCAAATTTGTAAGCATAGTCAACATGGTGATGTGTCGACGGGAAAGGCCGCGGCGCTTCGTGCTTCGCGTGTCGAACTCTGGGGCGCACGACGGAGGAATGCCGTGACGTCGGGCTTGAGTCGAACCTAACTGGGTCGAACTGAACCGAGTCGAACCGAACCAAGTCGCGTCCACATAATATGTATCAACATCATATAAGTTCACATTCCTAGCAAATTACACATTGTCACTTTGTAACACGCAAGTTGTCGTTGTGGCCGGCTTACCGGCTATCTTGGTGTAATTTGTTTGACCTTATATATAAATAAAGAGATTCAACGTCAAAAAAAATATATATATATATATTTTCCAGAGTAAAACCTACTAAAGAACCCATAAAACCTACTGACCCACTCTTCCAAACATCACCAACGTACATATCCAACTACCAAGTCTACCTAATTTAAATATTAAATAAACTAGAAATATAAAACCATAAATTAAATGCTTTAATCTTCCTGCTTCCAGCCATGCAACGTGAAGCCATGAAGTTTTAGCTTATTTATTCCATGCAAACAAATAACTCACGAACGAACCCGTGACTCGATAACGTGTCGAACCAATGACCCGCGAACAAACCCGAGTAAACCCAACATTAAGCTCCTAAAGAAAATCTATTGACAATCTAAAGTGAGGAAAACAATAAAAAAACTACGTTTTTTTACTTTGAAATATATGTCCATACCCCCCCCCCCCCTTTCTAACTCTATACTGGAGTCACCCTTCTACATCTTTAGCTGGTTCCTCTTGTAGAATTAAAGGAATAATCTATTCTCTCATATGGAATCTTATGCCAATATTTCTAAAGTTGAAAAGTGAACCTAGTCATGTTTAAGAGATAAATGAACAAATGAGTATATAATACCTCTCTTCACCTGGTCCTGGTTTCATTTCTTTTCCTGTTTATTTGAGCATGAAAACTACCACTCTCCTAATAGAGACTCATTGCCAACCATGTTCATGCTTTTCATGCGTCCACTCTTGTCTATATATACATAAACCTAAGCTGTATTTAATAACCAAACACATCAAGTCATCAAGTAACTAAAAAGGAATACACAAGAAGGGAAAAGCCAAGTGTCACTAAGGGATCCTCCGAACACTTCACTAGGATGGTTTAATAATTAGGATTTCCTACTGAAGTGTTTGGGGGAACTCCAAGTGCCACTTGACAACCAGCAAATTAGAAGTGTTGGACATTGCTAATAATAAGTAGTAAGTGATCTTCTAGGTACATTAGTCATGGTGGGTTTCAATGTATGTCGTCAGGATAATTGTTTAAAGCAAAGCTCATTGATTTTTACATCATAAGAAACCAGTACATGGTACTGATTCTACCTATATCTTTAGTAACACGGCTAGCCTTACTTAGTGACGCCATCTAGAAGCTATGTGATCAGGGCAGAAACTATTTAAACTAGAAGAATATACATACATAAACCAACGTATGTGGGAGCAAAAGGAATGGAGGAATGTTATTTTTGACAGAGTGAATGCACATAGATAGATTGGGTTCGGATTTTGCTATAAACCGAAACCAAACTGATACAGTTGGTTTGTTGATTACTTAATAAACAAGAAAATGTATGATGTGTTGATCGGTTTACTAATTAAGTATTGTACAATCTGGATGAGGGTTCTAGAAAGATTCCATCAGTGGTGCCAAGTCGAGATCATGTGGTTTCGACTCGAGACCACTTAGTGACTACTTGAAACCAGGATGGGCACACCAGGAGACTCGAGACCAACTAGGCTGCGACTCGAGATCTCCTGATCTCAACTCAAAGCCTGACTCGAGACCTCAATGGTTGCGACTCAAAAATTACCGATTAGTCGCCGGGGCCTGGCGAACGGGTTATTAGTTGGTAGCGCTATTTAGGTCTCACCAGCCTCACACCGTGCATGGATAGGATCGGTCGTGAACTAATAGACTCTGGCAAACCGTCAATGATGATAGACATTGACAAACGGGGCACAATACGGAAATATACGGTCGCAAGGATTCGGTATATCGCAGTTTAGTAGCTTACATATGGGGTAGCTCCCCAGCGCATGATATAAATGAGTAACTTAACTACTTAAAAAAGTTTTCGATCTATAATCACTTATTTTGTTTAAGCTTAAGTTTATGTAAGTTGGTCACTTGAACAACATTCTGTGATTATTTTGATATCCATCGACAATGTGTGTCAATGTGATTAGTGTATCGACCATCTAATAATATTATATGTCTATGGATAGTGTATTTGGTTGACTTTCGATTGATGAAGATCATTGAGAGTCACACTATGGATTAATATAATGACTGTCAATATGTTCTTAGTATCGTCGATGTAAGGCCTGCTGGTATGCAGTTTAAATACCAGCATGGTCATTTGTTTTGCTCAGAGAGTACACTTTCATAGAGTTGGAGCGTATATTGTGATTCAATTCATGTACTGTTACTCTGCTGAAATCAATACAGGGAACTTTTGAAGTGATATTCTTGTGTTATTGATAGTATTCTTGCTTTGGTTGTGTATAAACTTGATTTTGCACTTGTTTATGCATTAAACAACAAGGAATAGGTGTTATAAAATTTTTATAAGGACCTACAAGTGGTATTAGAGCTTTGGCTCGATTGCTTGTTGAAACTAAGCAATTTTATGTGATTTGTGAGGTTTTTGAGTGATTTTTGAAGATTTCTTGGACAAGAACTTAAAATCCATCTTCTTGAATGATAATATGGATTAAAATTGAGTAAAATGATGTTGTTTGATGATAATATTGGTTAGAAACTTGTTAAAATCAATGGAGACAATCAAAAACATGAATTTGATTAAGTTTTAGGCTTAAAAATTTTGAACTCCATATTTTCCGGTGATAAGTTTGGCCGGAATTCTTACCGGAATGATACACTAGGGTGGTGAAATTTCATTGGTTGACCTGGAAAGTTGTAGTGGAGCAGATTTTCCCTTTTTGTCTCTCTGTCAGATCAGTGTTTGTCCTCTGCCAGCTCATTGTCGATCAGATTCCTCACCAATCGACAGTCCCTATCAACCGATAGTGTAATTTACCTTCGATCCAGACACTATCCGATAGATATTTGCCTTCGATACACACCCACCCTCGGATTTTTTTTTGAAATCACTTAAAGCCCTATTCATGACGTCGAGGTCGCTAACCCCACTACCACGAATACGATCCTACATAGATAACAAATATAAAGTAAAAAAAAAAATTAAAAATAAACAATGTTATGGAAATTATTTTTTAAATGTTATGGAAAATTAAAATATTACCGCTTGTTGCCAAAGACCGTTGAAGTGGTTTATCTTACTCAACATAGGGGTCCATTTTGAACGTACTTGATGAACTGTTCGAGTACTTCCGCCGACCGTTTCGTTGTATTGGGCGAGAATTTTTTTCCAAAAAATTGTCCCCTTTTTGTGAATTTCCTTTTTTCTTGTTTAAAGAACAATGAACCCATGCCTTGGCTAAGGCCTCTTCATGTGTTTTCGCCCAAGTTTGACGCTCCGCCTTGACTCCCTTTTGTTTCGGGTCACTTACTTCACCAATATCATGGTCTTCATCCACATATTCTTCTTCGTCCTCGCCACTATCTACATCCAAATGTTGTGCTTCGGGGACTACCTCTAAATCATCGTAGATAGGAAGTGAGCGCTCGACATTATCTCTTGGTGATTGAATTGGCGGGGTCCTAAATCCAAATGGATCGAACTCGTTTGTGAAGCTTGGGTGTGAAAATATTTGTGGTGGAAAAGTAGGTTGGGTGAAAAAAGATGGTTGAGTTTCAGGGTAAAAAAATTGAGGTTGAGTTGTTGGTGAATATCCGTAGGAGGTTTGAACCAGTGCACTTGGACCTCTAAAATCACCTTGTCTCGTTTGCGAAACTTTTTTTCTTGAATCCGATCCTCGGCTAGCGGAACCTTTTTCTTGGGTTCACCTTTGTTTTGTTTATCCATGGTGTTTGTGGGTCTAGAAAGAGAGATTTTTGAAAGAATTGTGTGTTAAAAAGGATTGAAAATTTGAGTTTATATAAATAAATAACCTAACGGTTATAAAATAACGTTCAAAAAATAAAAACCGTCAAAAAAATTACATTGCAACGGTCAAAAAAGACATCAATCACAATCAATCCCATTCGGTGAAAAGTCACCGATTTCGACACCCTCTCTCTTGGCCACCGCGCTCCTTTAAACACCCGGTATAGTCACCGCTCGGTGATATCCCTTCCCCGCACATGTCCCCGAGCCCTATACCCTCCACCCTCGTTTTTGAGAGTTATTGTTTCAAGAGAGTCAAAGGAGCTTAATTAAAAGAGTAATGCCGCAACAAGATATCAAGACATTTTACAGAAAATGTTTCACAAAACAATGGGGCAGATTCTTGCATAAGTATCCATCTCAAATACACCCTTATACAATCTACATCTTTACCTGATTCTTCATCTAGAATAAAGGTATATTCCATTCAAGCTTTGACTTGACTTATTCTAATTTATATCTGTATACCCTCATGGAATCTTATGCCTATATTACTAAAGATGGAAATTGAATCTAGTCATGATCAAGGGACACATGAAGAAATGAGTATACAATACCTCTCTTTACCTGGTCCTCACCATGAGTTCTTGTTTTGGTATCTTTTCCCTCTTTCTGTTAATATAAAGAATGCTAATAGAGACTCAATGCCAACCATGTTCACGCTTCTAATGCATCATGCGGGTTCATCGATATGACACTTCCCATAGCTCTAGTCTATATAGTATACCCAAGTCATTTTTAATAATGAAGCATATCAAGTAATTAGAAAGGAATACAGAAGAACGGAAAAGCCAAGTGTCCCTAAGGGATCCTCCGAATACTTCATTGGGATTGTTTATTAGGATTTCCTACTGAAGTGTTTGGGGGAACTCCAAGTGTCGCTTGACAACCAACAAACTAGAAGCCTTGGATATTGCTTGTAATACTTTGTAAGTGATCTTCTAGTTACATTAGTTGAAGAATAGTAGTTGGGTTCCAATGCAAGTTAACATAATAGTTGTCTAAAAGACTAAAAACTCATCTATCATTTGTTAAGTCATAGGAAACAAGAAATCTTCTAATTCTACGTGTGTGTGTGTGTGTGTATATACTTAAACAACTGGTTTTAGCGACGTTAGTCACCAATGGTGTTTTTTTTTAATAATTGTTTTAAGTGGCAATGTTGACCCATTCTTCAAAGAATGGGTTGTAAAAATTACTTGTCTACGGTTCAATTTGTGTCACCTTTGTAAGGCCTCCTAATCCAAGATCTCACTCAGCTAAAGCCACCAACAGGTGTGCGGAATCCACCTGATGATCAACCACTGTAGATGAAACACTAGAATGCAAAGATTTGTGAGAGAAATCAAGAATACACTAAGTATTCTTGATGAGGAAGATGAATGACGTCACACACAGAGTAGCCGCCAGACAAACACACACACAATGATTAGGGTTAGGTGCACAGAATTTCACACAGAATCGCTACCTTGTCTGTTCCACATAAAGGTCTATATACAAGGTAAACCCGGACTTTCAAGACAAACTAGAAAGCCCGGACAAAACAAACAACACAAAACTCTGACCTTTTGCCCAATACAAAACTCAGACAAAAGACCTAGCCTTAAACCCCTGACCTTTGTCCTTAATATAAACCTCAGGCAAAAATCAGTTCACATTCATTTGAGAGGTCCAATGAGAATTGAGTGGATATATGAAAGTTATCGACAAAGTTCATAAATAGAATCAAAAGTAGCATGTGATTGTTGTCGACATAGTTGAATTGCGGTCCAATCATCTTATTTTAATACTTGAAATGATCGACCATACTTATAAAAAATGTTCAAAAAGTTGAATTAGTGCATACAATAGTCAAAGGTGCATTATTGTCTGGTTGTGCGTGAAAGGTATTAAAATTGTCGGCAATCATTAGTGTGCATATGAAAAGGTGTTGGGTTTATCAAAATCAGAATTCATGTGATTTTTGTCAGATTGTATAAGTATCTCATGTGATTTAGTGGATTGTGTGAAGTCTGTTTTAGTGGATTCATTCATGTTGACTTAGTGGATAAATCGGCCCATGTGCAATTCATTAATACAACAAAGTTGAGACCCAATCTTAGAATTTATTAAAAAATAGTTTGAGTATCTTGTTTTGTGTTGATATTTTGTTTGAAAAGGTGATATAGCTTGGACTTGATATTTCGTTTAACGGGACTGTTTTGAAAAACGGGTTTTAGATTCATGGATATCAATTTTTTTAAAATGACAAAAGAAACACTTGATAGAATAAAGGTATTAACGAAAGAATTTGATTCATTTTCAGGCTGTCCAGGAGAAAGTACAAAAGGTATTATTGAAAGGTATAGCCATCTTGTTTGCTCAATGTCTGAGAAAGGTATTAAAAAAGAATCAGAAGAATGGGTTGATAAATTAGCCAATTCCTTACCTCAACAAGAATGGGGTACATATCTTTTGGATTTAAAAAAAAACTGGAGAATACTCGGATTTGGCAATTGGTCAATTCATTAAGAAGCTTGAAGAACAGATGGAGAGGAATGCTGAGAAGAAGAAAAGTCAAAGTGGAAAATCAATATTAAAGAAGAGCAAGAGTAAAGATGTTCAAGTGGGAGAGGAACAGACTGAAGAGATTTCAATTATGAAGAATGAAAAGAAATCTGCTGATAAACAGATTCTTGTTTTGCAGGAAAATTGTGAGAGGTTGAAATTTGAAAATGACAAACTGTTAAATGATTTGAACAGTTTGACATTAGAAAACAAGGTTTTGAAAGAGAAAGAAAAGGATTTTGAAAGCAAAAAGAAATCTTCAGAAGATGAAGATGAAGATTTCTGGATAAAATTGGAGAACAAAAATCTGAAAGCAAATGAAACAGAATTTCAAGAACAGTTAAAAGTTTTGGAAAATGAAAAATCTGTTCTTGAAAACATTAAAATTGAAAACGAAAAAACAATCAAGTCTCATCTTGAACGAATATCTCAGCTTGAAAATGAAGCAGAGAATTCAAGGAACAAAATTGATGAGCTTGAAAAGGAATTGAAAGGTTTTGTGACTTCATTTGTGTTCCCCTGTCCAAAACCGATCAATTCCGTTTCAATAAGTGACGATGTCACAAACTTTGACAAAGTCAAAGTTGAAGATTGTGATGAAAAATCTGATGATGAAAATAAAAAATTCGAAAAACAAAAATTGTTTTTGAAATTAAAAGAAAAGTTTCAAGAAACTGTTCTGAAATCGACTGAAAAGGGTGAATGCTCTAAGCAAAAACCTTTGAAGAAGAAAGTGGAACAAAAACAAAAAGAGAAAATTTTGACAAATGTACAAGAAGTTAATAAAAGCTCATCAGATCGATCATCCAATCTCAATGAAAAATTACAAAAAGTAAAAAATGAAAATTCAAAAATTGTTGGCAATAAGTGGTGCAGGTTGGACCACAGTGCTCAAAAGTCAAATCCAGCAAACAAGAGGAGCAAGGATTATCACCAAGCCAAACAGTGCTAAGATCTGAATGTTTGGACTGAAAATGGTGATTGGTACGATAACAGAGTGTGTTACCGATGTGGTTATCAAGGACACATTGCTGTTAACTGCCAAGGTTGGAGTTATGAGACGAGGAGATGTTTTAATTGCAACATCATTGGCCACATTGCTAGAGATTGCTCAATGAGATCAATGAGAAGATCGAGGGCTGAATCTCAGAAGCAGGTGAAGAAACCAGTCAATGTCAAGCCCAAAGAACAGAAAGTTCAAGAACGTAAAGTTCAAGAACAAAAAGTTCAAGAACCGAAAGTAAAGCTTTCACAGGGGCAAAAAGACAGACTGAGGAAGAAGAGAAAGAAGGCGAGAGAGTATCTCGAGAAGATTTTGTCCTCGGGTTCACCGGATAGATCAAATAAGAGTTCTGATAAATCGCCTCTCTCGACTACAAAGTCAAGCAAGACGAATTTATCAGATACAAATCTGAGGACAAAAGAGGAAAAGAAGAAGAAGAAAAAGGTCGGCGATGAATCTGACATGTCGAAGTCAGACAAGCCACCTTCAGGCGATGAATCTGGCTCATCAAAGTCAGACAAGCCACGATCAGGCAATGAATCTGGTATGGTAAAACCAGAAGAGCCATGTGTTGAGGTAAAAAATGAGAATTCTGGTCTAACAATGGATGATGCAAATTTTCCACCATTGTTGAACAAGAATTCAAAATCACCCAAGGACAGTCAGGTTTGGGTGAAACTGTTTAAATGAAAAACCTGACTTGCCGGAGTTCCCAGGTTGGTAAGCGTGGAACATGAATCGGCACATTTCTTGAGAAATTCACGAAAGTGATATTTCGACTTACAAGTGGTAAATCAGGGACATTAAATTGTACTTGATTTTCTACAAGTGATATTTGTGGATTGATCTTGTAAATGTTAAATTTTTACAAGTGGTTGAAAAGAACAAGATGATGTGATGATCCCCTACCTACAAGTGATTGGTAAACAAACTAATTTTTCCGGAAAAACCATTTTGATTAAAACAAACTTAAGTGTTTTGAAATCACTATGGGAAAATAGTTTGTTGTGAGGGGAAGTTCTGATTGTTCAAGCCAAGTGAATGGAGAATTGAAGTGATTCTCATCATGTTGTCACATTTCTTGTACAGCTTGTTTTCAAATTTTCCCAGAAAATCAAAATTGAAACATATTTTGATTTTAGGGGGAGTAAAAATTTAAAAAAATTAGAAAATTTGAAAATGTCAAAAACATTGAAAAATGAAAAAATGAGTTTTGTTGTCAAAAAGAGGAAATGATAGTAGATCTGTTGGACTGTCACAGCATGCTAAAGAAATGTAAAGTCAAAATGTGATAAACGATCTCACTAAAGATGTGACGGTAGGCTCAGCTAGACTAGTAGATTTGCGATAACGATACAAACTTAAATGAAAAAGCCTAGTTCTAGTGGGAAACATGGTCGAAAGCATAGTACTTAGTAATCGCTGATTGTCGAAAGACATAAAACTGGTTAAGTTTGTGAATTTTCACAACTTTGCTGAAAAGTCGCTGTGATTGTGCATTTTATTTTGCAAAGATTTAAACTTGTCTTATTTCTTTATTTTGTTTAAGCATCGGACATCCTCTGCGTATACGTGAGTATCGACCTGGATGTTGTTGCCTAAACGTTCTGCTTTATTTTCTTTGGTGTTTCGTTTAAGCTTTGGATCACCTCTGTGTATACGGGAGTATCGACCTGGTGGTTAAAGCCTAAACAACTTCAACTTATTTTTATTTTCTTATTTTGTTTAAACATTGGACTTTCTCTGTGTATACGGAAGTATCGACCTGATTGTTAATGTTTAAACATTCTGCTTTGTTTTCGCACAAATCACAGTTGATAAAAGTTTAAAGGCATTACTTGAGTCAGTGTATTGCATGATGAGGGGATATGCTGAGATCGTGGGGTCCATAAGAACTTAGTGCTATCTTAATATACCTTAAAGTATCGGTAAGCAAATTGAAAGTTTTTAGATTGAGTTTAAGTGGACAACAATATCGTCAATCAACGTGAATAGTTTAGAACTGAAAATGTTTAAAGCTTAACGGTGCTAGTGATTGGTCATAAAAACTGATATGATCCTCTTACGCAAACTCACAAAAATATGTTTGTACATATTTTATTTCTGCAGTTAAATTTCTGTTATTTCATTTTTGTTTCATATTTTGAAAAGTCCAAAAAGATTTTCGACAACTGATGTTGGAAAGCTGATATTCAAAATTCCAAGTGCTAAACAAGATGAACTGGTTTGGGAGTGTGTGTTTTGAATTGTTAAATTTACTCTGTGAAAGAAGTTGAGTTTAGTTAATCAGGGTCATTAATTTGAACTTGATATAACTATTTCCAGTAAGTTTTTCTTATTGATTTAAGTAAAAACTTTTGTGGTGGTGAGAAAATTTGCTCTGATACCACTTGTAGGATCGTGTAACGACCTAACGAGTCGATCAGAAGAGTGCTCAGACCGAATCAGAGGCGGAATTCATTGATTCGGTCTTTGTTTAGCTTGTATTCACTATTAATTGTCTCGTTTATTAATCTCTGAACGATTACAGGACTTGGAGACACTTCGACAGCACCTCGGCGTCGGAAACTAGAACCTTACAACTGAACTCGTTTGAAGGGTATATATAGGAAACACCCTTCCGTTTGAAAGTATAGACCCTTCCGTTTGAAAGTGACCCTTCCGTTTCAAAATAACACAACATTTTCAAACGGAACCCTTTCAAACGGAACCCTATTTCAAACTTTACATTCAAACTTTACATTCAAACTTTCCATTTCAAACTTGTAAACAGAGACTCGACACTGAAGACTCCGTCAACATCTGAGGGGGAGTCTGTTGGTGCATTCATCTGTTGTCTACGTCTTATATCGAGTCTCGGTTTACAAGTTTGAAACTGAAAGTTTGAATGTAAAGTTTGAAATGAAAGTTTGAGATAGGGTTCCGTTTGAATTGAAAGTTTGAAGGGTTCCGTTTGAAGGGTTCCGTTTGAAATGGTCATGTCATTTTCAAACGGAAGGGTCACTTTCAAACGGAAGGGTCTTTCCTATAAATAGCCTTCAAACGATTTCAGTTGTAAGGTTCTAGTTTCCGACGCCGAGGTGCTGTCGAAGTGTCTCCAAGTCTGTAATCGTTCAGAAATCAATATACGAGACATTTAATAGTGAATCCAAGCTAAACGAAGACCGAATCAATGAATTCCGCCTCTGATTCGGTCTGAGCACTCTTCTGATCGACTCGTTAGGTCGTTTCACGATCCTACAGATACACACCCACCCTCGGATTTTTTTTTGAAATCACTTAAAGCCCTATTCATGACGTCGAGGTCGCTAACCCCACTACCACGAATACGATCCTACATAGATAACAAATATAAAGTAAAAAAAAATTAAACATAAACAATGTTATGGAAATTATTTTTTAAATGTTATGGAAAATTAAAATATTACCGCTTGTTGCCAAAGACCGTTGAAGTGGTTTATCTTACACAACATAGGGGTCCATTTTGAACGTACTTGATGAACTGTTGGAGTACTTCCGCCGACCGTTTCGTTGTATTGGGCGAGAATTTTTTTCCAAAAAACTGTCCCCTTTTTGTGAATTTCCTTTTTTTTGTTTAAAGAACAATGAACCCATGCCTTGGCTATGGCCTCTTCATGTGTTTTCGCCCAAGTTTGACACTCCGCCTTGACTCCCTTTTGTTTCGGGTCACTTACTTCACCAATATCATGGTCTTCATCCACATATTCTTCTTCGTCCTCGCCACTATCTACATCCAAATGTTGTGCTTCGGAGACTACCTCTAAATCATCGTAGATAGGAAGTGAGCGCTCGACATTATCTCTTGGTGATTGAATTGGCGGGGTCCTAAATCCAAATGGATCGAACTCGTTTGTGAAGCTTGGGTGTGAAAATATTTGTGGTGGAAAAGTAGGTTGGGTGAAAAAAGATGGTTGAGTTTCAGGGTAAAAAAATTGAGGTTGAGTTGTTGGTGAATATCCGTAGGAGGTTTGAACCAGTGCACTTGGACCTCTAAAATCACCTTGTCTCGTTTGCGAAACTTTTTTTCGTGAATCCGATCCTCAGCTAGCGGAACCTTTTTCTTGGGTTCACCTTTGTTTTGTTTATCCATGGTGTTTGTGGGTCTAGAAAGAGAGATTTTTGAAAGAATTGTGTGTTAAAAAGGATTGAAAATTTGAGTTTATATAAATAAATAACCTAACGGTTATAAAATAACGTTCAAAAAATAAAAACCGTCAAAAAAATTACATTGCAACGGTCAAAAAAGACATCAATCACAATCAATCCCATTCGGTGAAAAGTCACCGATTTCAACACCCTCTCTCTTGGTCACCGCGCTCCTTTAAACACCCGGTATAGTCACCGCTTGGTGATATCCCTTCCCCGCACATGTCCCCGAGCCCTATACCCTCCACCCTCATTTTTGAGAGTTATTGTTTCAAGAGAGTCAAAGGAGCTTAATTAAAAGAGTAATGCCGCAACAAGATATCTAGACATTTTACAGAAAATGTTTCACAAAACAATGGGGCAGATTCTTGCATAAGTATCCATCTTAAATACACCCTTATACAATCTACATCTTTACCTGATTCTTCATCTAGAATAAAGGTATATTCCATTCAAGCTTTGACTTGACTTATTCTAATTTATATATGTATACCCTCATGGAATCTTATGCCTATATTACTAAAGATGGAAATTGAATCTAGTCATGATCAAGGGACACATGAAGAAATGAGTATACAATACCTCTTTTTACCTGGTCCTCACCATGAGTTCTTGTTTTGGTATCTTTTCCCTCTTTCTGTTAATATAAAGAATGCTAATAGAGACTCAATGCCAACCATGTTCACGCTTCTAATGCATCATGCGGGTTCATCGATATGACACTTCCCATAGCTCTAGTCTATATAGTATACCCAAGTCATTTTTAATAATGAAGCATATCAAGTAATTAGAAAGGAATACAGAAGAACGGAAAAGCCAAGTGTCCCTAAGGGATCCTCCGAATACTTCATTGGGATTGTTTATTAGGATTTCCTACTGAAGTGTTTGGGGGAACTCCAAGTGTCGCTTGACAACCAACAAACTAGAAGCCTTGGATATTGCTTGTAATACTTTGTAAGTGATCTTCTAGTTACATTAGTTGAAGAATAGTAGTTGGGTTCCAATGCAAGTTAACATAATAGTTGTCTAAAAGACTAAAAACTCATCTATCATTTGTTAAGTCATAGGAAACAAGAAATCTTCTAATTCTACGTGTGTGTGTGTGTGTATATATACTTAAACAACTGGTTTTAGCGACGTTAGTCACCAATGGTGTTTTTTTTTTTAATAATTGTTTTAAGTGGCAATGTTGACTCATTCTTCAAAGAATGGGTTGTAAAAATTACTTGTCTACGGTTCAATTTGTGTCACCTTTGTAAGGCCTCCTAATCCAAGATCTCACTCAGCTAAAGCCACCAACAGGTGTGCGGAATCCACCTGATGATCAACCACTGTAGATGAAACACTAGAATGCAAAGATTTGTGAGAGAAATCAAGAATACACTGAGTATTCTTGATGAGGAAGATGAATGACGTCACACACACAGTAGCCGCCAGACAAACACACACACAATGATTAGGGTTAGGTGCACAGAATTTCACACAGAATCGCTACCTTGTCTGTTCCACATAAAGGTATATATACAAGGTAAACCCGGACTTTCAAGACAAACTAGAAAGCCCGGACAAAACAAACAACACAAAACTCTGACCTTTTGCCCTATACAAAACTCAGACAAAAGACCTAGCCTTAAACCCCTGACCTTTGTCCTTAACATAAACCTCAGACAAAATACTATCCTAAAACTTGGACAAAGTGTCCCTAGGATAAAGTTGGGGCTAACTTTCAACAATGTGCAATAAAGACCCTATAAATGGGAGACATGCACTTATCACCTAAAGTGCATTAACAAACTCCCCCTTGATCAGTGCATGGTCTTCATTGGACCTGAGATCTTCATCCTTTCTTCGAGAACTTGCTGTCTGGTTTTTCACACAGAACTGCACGACTTTGATGTATTGATCAGCTAACGGTTGATCTTCTTCAAAGGAATGCAACTGCAGACGTCTTAGCTTCTTCAAATCTTCCATCTTGAGATGAGCGATCCAGACGCACACAGCTTCTTCAAATCTTCCATCTTGAGATGAATGATCCAGATGCACACAGCTTCTTCAAATCTTCCATCTTGAGATGAGCGATCCAGACCTCAAACACTTAACACCGGATTAAGAATCTTAACCCCGGAGATACTCAGCCCAAACCTGGATCCCAAAAATAATTTCAATAACCCGGAATCAACAATTAAAATATTAAACAACCAATATTTAATAATTTGTATTTCAAAACACGATCATTCAGAACGACTTACTTCAAAACTTATACTTTTGGAAAAATATCACAACTTGGAAGCAGAAATATCGAAACACCTTAAAATGACGTGATTACCCACACACTTAGATGGATCTTGCACGACCGATTTTTATTCAAAAAGACATATTTTTAAGATTACCTAACTTGGTGTTTAACACCTTATTAAAGAATGTTCACAACCCTTAGAGAATTTTCAAAATGATAACTCGCACATAGAAACAAGAAAGCAAAATCTTTTTGATGTTTTTGAATTTTTGACTGAATAAAGAAATTAAACCTACGAACGTATTTACACTAATTATCTTTTTGTGAAATCGGAGCAAAGGGATCATATCGGTTTTTCTGTCAATATCCAACACAAGAACATAGTTTATCGGTTTAAGCTCTTAGAATGATATTAACAGTTCAAGACGTTCAACGGTATTGTGGTCCACTTAAGCTTTAGCATGCTTTCGAACACTGTTTTTGAGATATGGAATTAAGTGTATTAAGCTGACAGTAACTATGTTTACCCACCTCAGAATATACTCCCGTATCAAGGTATGCGCGAGAGATCATCTTACTGGTGAGTATACCATTTATCATCTGTTTTTGACGTATAAGCTAATGTGAGATACTCAATTATTTGGTATTGAAAACAAGTCCTTTGTGATAGAATCACTTATTGAGGAGGAACTTGAATTTCAGATGCAAAGGGCACAAGAGCAAGTCCGTGAACAGGTTAGTACCATCGTACAGACAAAGAGACGAACTTGACTCCCGCATGATTTGTGGGACATGTGATTGTTTATCACTTATTTGGGTCGAATGCATCAAGTATTAAGGATATTTACATGTATGTATGGTATCATGGAAGATCTAGACTTGCGTCCCCGTTGTTTTCGGTAAAAGAAACAACCATGATACCCAGATGATAAACAGCATAAAGACCACGTATCTCAGAACCTCGGCAATCTATCAAACGAAATTACGGTACCAAGACCATATATCCGAGAGATGTACCACACAAGTTACGAAGTTCATTATGTTTATATACCAAAAACAGGTTCTTATTGACGCGTAAAACCTACCGAAGCAACGTATAATGAAGCTGTCACAGTTAACGGTTAATTTTATATATATATAACCATAGCCCTGCACCAGATACGACTAACCGATGTACTATCATTTCCCTTAGATCTCAACACGACTTCATTTTATATTTTTCAAATGTTTTTGTATTTTTCTTAAAAATTATCCTACAACTAAGTAAAATATTTTTGGAGTTTTTCAATTTTTGGAAAGCGGTAAGAACTGTACAGAAAACATAAAATAAAGTTTCTATGCAAGTTGTGAAAAGCATTTTACTCGGGGTTGATCATGCCAATCATTCGGACCAGATTTTCAAATCTAGCCCGATCGAATGTCTTAGTAAACAGGCCGGCAAGATTATCCAAGGTGTCTACCCTAACCACTTCTATTAAACCCTTCTCAGCACAGTCGCGAATGAAATGATGCCTAACATCTATGTGCTTAGTGCGTGAGTGATTAACAGGATTGTTAGTTATGGAAATGGCAGAGTTGTTATCGACAAGAATAGGAGTTCGAGTAAAATTCAAACCGTAGTCCCTCATTTGTTGCTGAATCCACAAAACCTGAGCACAACAGCTTGAAGCAGCAATGTACTCGGCCTCGCACATGGATAGAGAAACGGCAACTTGCTTTTTGCATTGCCAAGAGACAAGACGGTTCCCAAGAAGTTGTGCGCCGCCAGAGGTTGACTTTCTGTTCATCCGACACCCTCCGAAATCTGCGTTAGCATAAGCCATCAAATCCAGACCACCTCAGCTGGATACCACAATCCAAGCTTAGGCGTCCCTTTCAGATATCTGAAGATACGCTTAACCGCTTTCAAGTGAGACTCTTTCGGAGTTGATTGGAACCTTGCACACAAACAAACAGAAAACATAATATCCGGTCGTGAAGCAGTAAGATACATTAGCGAACCTATCATTGCTCGATATAGAGTCGGATCCACTTCAGGATCTTTCTCGTTATCGGGTGAAAGCTTGAGATTTGTCGGTAGAGGCGTGTCATAGGGTAAGCTATCTTCCAACCCAAATCTTTTGAGAATCTCATGGACATACTTCGTTTGATGCACGTACGTCCCGGCCTTTTCTTGACTGACTTGAAGACCTAGAAAGAACGATAGCTCGCCCATCGCGCTCATTTCAAACTTTGACTTCATCACAGCCTCGAACTCACGACACAAATCTTCATTTGAAGAACCAAAAATTATGTCATCAACGTAAATTTGTACGATCAGAAAATCTCCCCCTTTCTTCAAAATGAATAGTGTGGAGTCAATTGCACCACACGAGAACCCATGCTCCAATAGATGCTTTGACAACGTCTCGTACCATGCTCGAGGGGCCTGATGGAGACCATAGAGAGCCTTGTCCAACAAATAGACTTTGTTGTCTAACCCTGGAGCTTCGAAACCCGGTGGTTGGGACACATACACAGTTTCATGCAGTTTCCCGTAAAGGAAGGCGCTTTTCACATCCAATTGATAGACTTTGATACGCATGTGTGCAGCAAAGGCTAGAAACAAACGAATAGCTTCCAGTCTTGCCACCGGTGCATAAACTTCGGTATAATCAATCCCTTCCTCCTGATTGAAGCCTTGAACAACCAACCGTGCTTTATTTCTGACAACGATACCCTTATCGTCTTTCTTGCACTTGAAAACCCATTTCGTGTTGATTGCATGTTGGCCTTTTGGAAGATCGACCAAATTCCACACCTTTAACTTGTCGAACTGAGCTAACTCTTCTTGCATTGCCTCACACCAAGAATTATCCTTCAGAGCCATTTGATAGTTCTTCGGCTCTATCTGAGAGATAAAACATTCATGCAGGCTAAGATTGTAGATTTCTTCTTTCTTGATAGCAGAGAACAGACATTGCATCTCTGAAATACTCATTCGCGTTTGCACTCCCGCATTTGGATTCCCAATAATATTATCAACAGGATGATGAATATTTGTTCTTAGAACTGGGATTGCCGGAGCTTGAAGATTGTTTCCCAAATTCGATTGAATCTCCCCCTCAACATTTGCATTACTACTAGAAGCTTCACCATTACCAGAAGACGCATCAACATTTGGATATGCTGAAAAGTCAACATATAGATCTCCACTTGTAGTTTGAGCAGCTGCATTGGGGATCTGCTCAGCAACAACATCATTTACGATCGAAGAATCAGCGACTGGAACTCCTGAGTGAGCATTCGAAGACACATTAGTAGGAATACTTGCTCTCCAGCTTGCATCCACTTCATCTTTGTTCACAAGATGTGTGTAGACAACCTCTGAATCTTCTTCTGAAACATCAGGAAGATCAAATGAATCAAATAGTTTATCATAATCGTAACCGCTTTTAGGACCGAATTCGGACGGTGGAGGATCGTAACTCAAAGGAGTTATATCAAACACGATCTCCACTATACGCTTCTTAACGTTATAAACGCGTTTGTTGGGAGTTCCATTGGCATAACCCAAAAAGAACCCAACTTCACCAACTTCCCCCATTTTAGGAGTATCTTTGGTGCGTTTGATAACACACTTGTTCCCAAAAGGTTGAAAACCAGATAAGTTTGGTTTCTTGTTTTCAAGCAATTCATAACACGTTTTATCTTCTCTTTTGACCGTAAGCACATGATTTAACACATAACATGCAGTGTTTACCGCCTCGGCCCAGAAGAAAATTGGCAATTTTGATTCAGAAATCATAGTGCGGGCCGCCTCAATCAGGGTACGATTCTTCCGTTCTGCAACTCCGTTCTGTTGAGGAACATATGGAGCGCTGAACTGATGAACTATTCCCATTTCCCGACATAACTCATCCATATAATGATTTTTAAACTCAGTGCTGTTGTCACTTCGGATTTTCTTAATAGGAAGTGAATAATTTTTCTCAAGTTGTTTGAATAAGTCTCTTAAAATACTAGCAGTTTGATCCTTTGTTTTTAAGAAAAATACCCATGAATAACGTGAGAAATCGTCAGTGACAACTAAGCAGTAACACATCCCACCAATGCTAGCAACATGGATCGGGCCGAAAAGATCCATGTGAAGCAATTCAAGTGGTTTTTGGATTGAGTTAACAGTTTTCGGTTTGTGAGGCTTTCGTTTGATTTTTCCTTTTTCACATGATTCACATTTGTTGTGCATATTGAAACTACGTAAAGGAACCCCCAACACCAAGTTGTTTTTCACTAAGTGGTTCATTTTTCGCAAATGCACATGGCCCATTCTCCTATGCCAGAGATACAATTGATCTTCAGTCGCCTTTGAAAGTAGACAAGTCACTGGAGCAGACGAGTTAACCAACGGGCGCAGGTCCATGACATATGTGTTGTTCACCCTTGGAGCCCTCATAACGATCCAATCTTCAGGAACAACAAATCCCGGACGCAAGACGAAGCAAGCTTTATCAGTGAACAGCATTGTGTACTTGTTATCACAGATTTGAGAAACCGACATCAAGTTATGCTTCAGTTCTTCAACGTAGTTCACTTTATGCAGCGTAATTTTACCATTTGACACCGAACCTTCACCGATCTTGTGCATGGACGCTCCACTATCAACAATCCTATGACTATCAATAGTTCCTCCTGGAACATCCTGCACTCTTATTCAGAGATTAGTTGGAGAGGGGGACCCAAGCCATTGTGGTCTTTGATCGATGTCGTAAGGTCGGTAAAAAATAATGTTAAAAGTGTCCTATTCACCTTTTACTAGTAAAGGGCAAGTAGGGTGTCGAATCCACGGGGAATCAATGGAAAGTGTAAAAGTTTGTTGCTTTAATTATCATCTACGTCTAAACTAATTGCTTTTTTTGTGAGAGTAAATATCAAAACGAATGTGAAATTGTGTTTGTGAACAATAATGAGAGAAATGACCAATCTCCGGGTTTTCAGGTTATGCAGAAAATCAGGTTACTTAGTTACCACTATTTAGAAATCACATAGACATGATTTGACAAACTTGCTTTGATAAATAATTAACGAACAATATATTTGATTGCAATGATCCACGATCGAAACCAAAAGATTGATGCAAATGAATAGTAATCCAATTAATTACCAATTTCAGATTTCATAAACATAGTCAAGTTCAATGATTAAAGGTTTAAAACAATGACATCCTAGAATTTAATCCTGGTTGTTGATGAACAAACCAAATAATTGATGAACTCAAATGATTACGATAATCAAATACTGTTTAATCTAAACAAGAACAATAAAAATGACTAACCGAATGATTAATCAGTTCTTAATCCAAAAAGTTGTAACAAACGCAAACCATTGTTGAAACATAAACCCTAGCCCCAGAGATGGTCACGGGACGACTAGCCGCTCATGACGTGCGTGCAATCCTCAAAAGCTTGAGATGAGATTGAATTCATAATTGATCTTGGGAATGATGAGGAATGATGATGATGTCGTGTGATGTTGAGAGCCTAGGGTTGTGTGCGGCTGCCTCCCCTCTCGATGGTGATGATAATGATTATGGGCCCAAAAGTCTTTTGTAATGGCTGCCACCAGATCGAAATAACAGAAGCCTCCCAAAAAATAAAGTCTGTCCCTAATTGTAATATGTTGCTGCCAAACTTTCGTGATGTTGGCCCACACTTTCGATGATGTTTTGTTAGTATGAGAGCCCAAGAAGTCAATCCAAGTGCTGCCAAATTCGATTATTCATGAAACCCACCCAATAGGTTTTCTTTCTTTTAAAACCTTCACTAAACAGGTCACGTGCATATGATGATGAAAATTTAATGCTCTTAATTCCTTTTTCTTTTGTGTCTTATCTCCTCATGTATTATTGTAATTAATATAGACTTCAAAACCTTGTATGCCATCTCAATAAGCTAACCGCCAAAAAACAAGTTCACCCAAGTGTGTTGATGATGTTGGCTGCGTGAAGATGATGTCCTCAAAAAGTCTGGCAACGTGATATGCCCCGATTAACATCCATGGATGTTCCGCTTCATCACCAAGCATACGAAATTCACCGGTTTAAGCTGATTAACCTGTAACATCACAAATCTGCGTAGTTATCGCATTCACGCCATATAATTACTTCAAATGCAATAAAACAATCAATATAACACACTATACATCCGGGTTTCGCACTCTCCATCACATCCCCACACTTACCTTTGATTGGCCTCAAGCAAACCAATACGGAACTACTCACCATGGTAACAACACCTCTAAACCCCTATACCGATGCAACATTTTAAGTCCCAAGTCATACCCGTCCCATAGACTAACACACTCAAGATTGACAGTCCGACAAGCAATTTATGCAATTTCTAAAACTTAAGACTTGTCTATTCAAAACTAACATGCTTAGGATTATACACATGCTACACGCCCCTCACAATCAACTCTCCTCTCGGTTTAAAAATATGAAGTAGCGTGTAATGTGCTAGCATTTATATCACTCAAAACCAAACATGAAATCCTATAATCATAAGCTTGTATAACAATCACACCTCCACTGTATCATCTAACACGACACATATCAAAAGGACTTTTTCGGGTTTTGGGCTTAGGCTAAGGGTAGGAAGATTTTTGGTTTTTATTTATATTTTTATGTGGCGACAAACAAACGACCAAACCGTGACAACTTATTTGCAAACATAACGTACTTTTAGGTTGGTTTCTACCCAAGACCTGGACAATATTCACAACACTTCTATTTTT